>SJYC01062680.1:37500-43816 GCA_006408675.1 Madoqua kirkii
AAATGTTGTAATCTCTCTCCTCGACACACTCCTTACAGGGAAATTGCTTAAACTAAGCAAAGAATTCAATTTTAATTTGCATAAAATATTTATCAAGGCTTACGCAAATTTCCGCGCGGCTCCGTTCCTGCCAAGTTTAAAATTGCTCAGACGTACAGAGGTGCAATAGCGGCGTGCGAGCGGACCAACTGGGCCGGCCCTCCCGGCCACTTGAGCTTGCACAGACGGACACGAGCCACCATTAGCAGCCAGCCAGGCCCTGCCAATTTTTCCTTTTTTTTTCTCTTTTTTTTTCCACAAACAGATTGTTTTTCTCATTATGTTTTTATATCTACCTAAACTGTTAATTAGGCACTTAGAAAATTTTTTATTGGGGCCTAAGTGTAACAAGCTGCTTTGTTCACAGGCACATACCTTGCTGCTATTCTGTAAACATGAGCTTTTTTTTTTTGCTCCCCAGGCCACATTGTCAGGGGATCATGGGGATGGTGGGATGTGCTGGGAGGAGGTGGTCCTGACCTGGGCTGAGAACTTTGGCCTCGGACTGGCCACAGTAGAGAAGGGAGAGGCGGTGGAGCGAGTGGAGACCAGGGAAGCTCTGGTGGGCACAGCAGGAAGGTAAATCTGACCCGGTCTCACTGGACACTAGCCCTTCTGAGCCCATCAGCCCTTAAGGTCTAACTCTGGAAGGCAGAATCTTAGCAGCTGTACTTGAACTTCCACTGTCTTCCCACTAATGGGGCCCTCACCATCCAGCCACTGGCCTTTCAATCCTTGCTCTTGGCCAAGTTCATTTCCACCTCAGGGCCTTTGCACTAGCTGTTCCCTCTGCCAGGAATGCTCTCCCCCAAAATCTTCACAGTTCCAAAAACAACTCTCAAGAGAGCCAGCCCGGACACCCCAGTCACTTGGTCATGGCCCTGAGACTTTCGGAGTTGACCCTGTCGAGGTGTTTGTCTATCATCTGTTTCCCCAGCCAGGAGAGAGGCTCTGGGAGGGTACAGACCTATCCACACGCAGTCCTTGCTCCATGAGTGAGTGAGTGAATGAATATAAACAGATTCCGTCCGCAGACACAGGCACACAGCCATAGACAGGCGGTCTTTTCTTGGGGGGACGCGCTGCACGAGGCCTGGCACTCAGCGGGTGCTCCATCACTATTTGTGGAAAGAATGGGTGACTCTTTGGGGTGGGGGGTTCCACTGATGCTGCCAGATGGGTCACTGTTTGCCAGGTAAAACGAGGATGCCGCCCATACCAGGCCTGCACAGACCACGGCCTCTGCCACCCACACAACCTGCCCTCTTGCAACCAACTGAACCTCAGTAAGTTCAACCAGATCCCCACCTGGCACTCTCAGAGGTGCCCATCAGCATTGGGGTGGCCCCCACAGAGGGAGGGGGGCACACTTCCAGAGGAGTTAGGATCAATGGGAAGAGTGAACTAGCTATGGTGAGTGATTAATCAGGAAATAATCAGGTTATACCCATCACAAAAATGTCTGCACATCGGACAGAGAATCAGCTCTACAGGAAAACAGGGGAAGCTTTGTGATTTGTATCGTGGTAGGAGCAGGGTCCCTGGGGCGAGTAACCAAACCCTACCCCTGCCTCTTAGCAGCTGTGTCTGGTGATATTAATAGGAGCAGCCTCATGGGGTTGCTGGAGGATATGGGGAGACCATGCATGGAAAATCCTCAACACTCCATAAACCTCAGCTCTTAAAACAGCCATTAGGACACCTTGCCCTGAGGACCTGATCCTGAGGTCCCAGTGGCTGTGGCAACCACTCTGCTGAGCACCCTGCCCCCATCACCAACACCAGCACCTTCCCCAGGCCCTGAATATGAGCCCATGAGGTACAATTGTTCCCATTTAACAGATAGGCTGCTGCTGCTGCTGCTAAATCACTTCAGTCGTGTCCGACTCTGTGCGACCCCATAGACAGCAGCCCACCAGGCTCCCCTGTCCCTGGGATTCTCCAGGCAAGAACACTGGAGTGGGTTGCCATGTCCTTCTCCAATGCATGAAAGTGAAAAGTGAAAGTGAAGTTGCTCAGTCGTGTCTGACTCCTAGAGACCCCATGGACTGCAGCCTAGCAGGCTCTTCTGTCCATGGGATTTTCCAGGCAAGAGTCCTGGAGTGGGCTGCCACTGGACCAAGATCAAAGTCCCACAGGGAAGGAGGCCCTGGAATCTGGAGCCACCAGTAGAACAACGGGAGGGACCAAGGGACTGTTTCCATAGAGTCTGGTTTAGAACCATCCCAAGGCACGGTTGGCCTGGACAGAGGTCAGCCCAAGGCTGAGAGGGTCCAAGTGTGAGGTTGGACCAGGTGTGGGGGTGAGACCTGAAGGCCCAGGCTCCTTAGGCGGTCAGTCTCATTTCTGAGCACAGCTCAGAGGTTGGGAGGACCAGGCGGGGTCTGCGCGGCATTGTGTAAAGAGGGAACAGCCATCCCATACAGAGCCCTTATGCTGGCCAGTGTTCAGCACTAACAGGCTTATAACCCAGATCTCCCCGGATTCTGGCCTCAGCCCAGGGGGAGGGGATCTGAGGACACTGAGGCTCTAAGAAGTGACATCACCTGTCCCCATCAATCGGTGCATATGCAGGAAGTAGGGCTGGGTTTTGAACCCAGATCTGAGGGACCCCAGGACTTTTGCCTTTGCTATTACAGGACCCTGGTGATGAAAAAGCCAGCATCAGGCAGGTCTGACTCAAAGCACACACCTCAGAATTTACTTTCACGTGACCTTGGACATGCCAGTTTCCTGGTCTGAAGGTCCAGGTGGACTTCCTGGATTCGGCAGTCCTCACATGAGAAGGCTGATGCGGAAACATCAAACATCAAAAGTCAAACACACCTTAGGTATGCAGGAAACATCCTTTGTCATCACCATCCTTTCTTTCCTTTTACCTCCAACCAGTACAAGCTGGGGGCAGCTCCAGGTTCCAATTATAATGGTAGGGGAATGGAGGCAGGCAGCAGTTACTGCATGAGGCAGGATCCCCCCAGAGGGTTAAGTGGGAGCTGGGAGTGGAGGGCCAGCTGAGTGATGCCTCCTCGGCTCCCTTCTCAGGCTTCCCAGGTGGCGCAGTAGTGAAGAGTCTGCCTGCCAATGCAGGAGACCTAGGAGACACGAGTTCAATCCCTAGGTCAGGAAGATCTCCTGGAGTAGGAAATGCAACCCACTCCAGAATTCTTGCCTGGAAATTTCTATGGAAATTTCCTCTGTAGCCTACCAGAGGAGTCTTGTGGGCTACAGTCCATGGGGTCACAAAGAGCCGGACACGACTGAGTGACTAAGCCCCCTCCTTCTCCCCCAGTTGCCTGCTCACCCTCATCTGAAGCCACTGCTCAGATTCTTCCTCCTGCCTCCTCAGTGTCTGGCCCCAGGCTGGACACCAGGACAGACCAGAATCAGATCCAGACCCCCACCTGGAGGAAGCCCCAGACTGGTGGGAGAGGCACATCAGACCTGAACCATTCTAACCCAGACTGGCCAGCGTGCCAGAGGAGAACTGGGCATCTTCCTGACACAAAGCGGGCTTCCTCCCTGCCGACGGCCCTCAGGGGCGGGATGGGTATGCACGCAGCAGGCTCAAATCCCAGCCCCTCAACTTACCAGCAGCGTGACCTGAGTCAGGGCAGTTCCTCTGCCTCTCAATGTCTCATCTTCCTCCTGGAAAAATGAAGAAAGCATCAGTATCTCCTCGTGGGGTAAGAGCATTCAGCCAGCTGACGCCAGCCCACATCAGGCTCAGTCCTGCTCCCAGGGGCAGGGGTGACCACGATTTGAGTTGTTCTGACCCACTGCACAGAGAGGGCACCAAGGGCTGCAGGAGCATGGTGACTGCCCACGCCCACCCAGCTCCTGGTGACCCAGCTGGCTCTGAGCCTGGGCCCCCAGCTGCAAGCTGCCTGAGGACAGGGGCCTGCCTGTCTTCCTATTGTTGAACCCCACACATCCAGCCCAGGCCTTGCAGAGGGACACGAAGAGAAAGGAAATCAAGCAGGGTCATCAAGGATCTCACCATGGAGGAAAGGATGGGGAGGTCACTCCAAACAGAGGGAACAGCACAGCAAAGGCAGGGAGCTGGGAAGGAAACCACTGTGTTCAGAAAGCTGGTGTGAAGTCACTTCAGTCCCTGTGGACTGTAGCCCGCCAGGCTCCTCTGTCCATGGGATTCTCCAGGCAAGGATACTGGCGTGGGTTGCCATGCCCTCCTCCAGGGGATCTTCCCAAAGTTCAGAAAGCTAGAGGCACCCAGTATTCCTGGGTAGGAATGAGAGGCAGGCAACAGAGTTTGGGGCAGTGGTGTGCTGGTAAAGCTTAAGAACAGGCTTTCTTTCACAATTGGGATGAAAGGAAAGAGGCCCTGAGTGGTGCTAAGTCACTTCAGCTGCGTCCACTCTTTGCGACCCCATGGTCTGTAGCCCACCAGGCTCTGGGACAGCCTGTTGATGGGATTCTCCAGGCAAGAATACTAGAGTGAGTTGCCATTTCCTTCTCCAGGGCATCTTCCTGACCCAGGGATTGAACCCGGGTCTCTCATGTCTCCTGCATTAGCAGGCAGGTTCTTTACCACTGGCGCCACCCAGGAGGCCCCCTGAGCTGTTGCATTTGCCAGTTTACATGGTATAAATTCTCGCACCATGGTGGATTTCAAGCTCCCAGTGTGACATCAACAAGCTCCCAAAACTGAAAATGTAACAGCTAGTGATCGTGAGCCAGTCTAAGCAGAGGAGCCTGGAGGAGGGCAGGGCTGCCCCCTGGACCATGTGGGAGGCTGTGTCCTGGCACTGATGTCTCTGTGCGTCTCCGTAGGGCAACAGACCAACAGTTCATGGGCAGAGGCATATCCGGTAAGGTGGTTCCATGTCCAAGTCTACGGACATCTCCATCGGTGCTCCCCTCCTCATCACCATTATGGGCAGAAGTAGGATGATGGCTATCAGAGGGAGGCCAGACCCCTGTCCAGGCCCCCTCTCCACCCGCTGTCCCCCAGCCCAGCTGGGGAGCCATGGGGCCCAGCACAGGGCAGGGTGGCAGGGTCACCTTGGGGAGAGTTATTGGGGCCTGGGTGGAAGCGGGGAGATATTATGCACTGAAGGCCATAGCCAAGGACACTAATCTGAACAGACAAGGAATCAATGGGAATTTCTATTTAGGGAGGAAATCAATAGGAATTTCAAGGTAGGAAAAAGGGAATTACCTTTAATTGGAGTTCTCGTCCAGTTGGGTCTCTGGTGAGGCCAGGGCTCACCAGTCCTCTGAGGGACAGCTAGACCAGACCCCCACCCTGCCATGGTCCCGCCTGGTGTACCTCCCACCAGTAACAGACCCCTCCTGTGGCCTCTGGTTAGGAGGCCGGGTTAAGTAGGCAGAGACCCCTGGAATCAGGTAGTGAGAGCACCATCTCCTCCTCTGTCGGGTGGAAACAGTGGGGCAATTGCCTCATCAGTGAGGGGCAAATTTCAGGTGTGTGAGGCACAGAGAGTTTGAGCAATTTACCCAAGATCACACAGCTTGGAAACAGGAGCTGGGATTTGAACCCCAGACAAGCCGGCACCAGAAGCTGGGCTCCAACACTGCACTGTGCTGCTTCATAGGATGCGATCAGTCTTACTAGATGAGTCCTAGATAGTCGGGTCCCATCAGGTGGTGGGGGTGACTGACTGGGGTCCGGAAGCCTGTCCAGGAGAGGGCAGGGTGGGTGCAAGCCAGGTGGGAGGGCCCTGAGACAGGCTGCCCCCACACTACCTCCCCAAAGGTGAGCACACACAGACATCCCCTGGGGCCATGTCCCCATAAGCAAAGGGACACTCTTGGGAGGAGGTCTAGGACCACCCAGGTCCTCAGCAGACCCCACCAGAGGGCAGATCTGGCTGCTGGATGGTGCCTGGCCAAGAAGCTGCGGTGGAATCAGGGAGCCCACCCCTCACGCAAAGCTGGAGGCCATCTTGGGGGTGAGCCAGGGTGGGGTCAGAGCAAGGGAATTCCCCTGAGCCAAGGGCCTACTATGTGCCAGGCCCTTTGCTAGGGGCTTTTCTGGGTCTCACTACGTCCTCCCACACACACTGTGGGAAAGTAAGGACTGTCTGTCACACCGGAAGCAGAGCTGAGGGAGCAAGAGAGAGGAGGGCCAGCCTGGTCCCACCCAAAGTGAGCGCTTCAGTAGTGTCAGATTCTTTGCAGTCCTATGGACTGTAGCCTGCCAGACTCCTCTGCCATGGGATTCTCTAGGCAAGAATACTGGAGTGGGTTGCCATTTCCTTCTTCAGGGGATCTTCCCAACCCAGGAAACAAACCT
>SJYC01062681.1:0-26245 GCA_006408675.1 Madoqua kirkii
AGCCTGGTCCCACCCAAAGTGAGCGCTTCAGTAGTGTCAGATTCTTTGCAGTCCTATGGACTGTAGCCTGCCAGACTCCTCTGTCCATGGGATTCTCAGGCCAGCCCCCTCAAAGTGGGATCTTGTCCACGTTCTTAAGGCAATGCATTGGTCTGCATTGGTCTGATGACTGCTCAGATTTTGATTTAAGGGAAAAAAAGAAAAAAAAAAAAACTTAAAGGAAGTTAGTGGGCAAAGTAGCAATTCACAAGGTGGGAGAGAGGAGGGAGGAGTCTGGGGGGATGGCTCCTTGATGTGTTTAACTGCTTCCAGCCCCCATGGATACCCTCACTTGGCCCTGTTGTTTCGAAAACAAAAGCCTTGGGCGAGGGGGTGGGGGTGGGGGGGGCGACAACAGAAGAGAGGAATAGGGAACAGAGAGTGCACAAAAGCTGAGTCAGATTCAGAGCCAAATCCGGCCCCCATGGAGACCTGGAGTGCTGGGCCGGGAAGCTGAGAATAAGTTGTAAGGACTGAGCCAGGCAGGGGCAGATACCTAATGCTTAGGAAGTCCCCCAACCCTCACTTCCCTTCTATTCCAGCCCGAACCTGCAGGGGGCGCCGAGGACACAGGGCACTGGACGGGGTAGACCTCTACATCCGCCCCTTACTGGGAGTCAAGGGGCTTGGCCCCTCTGGCCTCAGTTTCCTCGTCTGCACAGAGTGTCATAAAGATTGGAAAAAACACAGAATGTAAAGGACTGTCCCTGATGAAGTGCCAAGGGACATTTGCTGACAGAGGTCCCTGGACAAATGGACAGAGAGATGAGCATGGCTGAGTGGAAGGACCATGTCCTGTCCTGACCAGCCAGCCTGGCAGAAGGGCCCCAGAGAGACGCTGGCACTCCACCCAGGCAGTGGGGTGCATAGTCTGAGCGTAGCCCTCGCCACCATCTGCCCTCCCCCACTGCTCACATTCCTCTCCATTCTTGAAGACACCCTCTGCTGGACCCCCAGCTCAGGCATGCTGCACCCCAGTTCACTTTGGGGAGCAGAGGCCCAAACCCAAATGAACTCGGCTGAGGACCCAAGCTATCAGCACTTTACTGGGGCCCTGGCTCTGAGCACCAGACTCACTCACTCATCTCCTCAAATCTCAGGACAATCCACAGATGTGGATTCTAATCACTGCATCACAGATGAGGAAACAGGCTCAGGACAAGAACTGGCTTGTCCAAGATCCCGGGCCCTGGGTGTCTGCTTCTGCACCCATGCTGCCCCAACTGGGCAGGGAGGGCTTGAGGTCTGTGCCCAGTGCTTCTGCAGCCCAGCGTGTGGGGAGTGGGCCTCTTTGCCCCCCTCCTCCGTACCCCTCACCCAAACCTGCCTGGGTCTCAGGGCAGAGCTGAGGCCTGTCCTTGCCCCGTGTCGGGTCAGCTGGGCTCAGCTGGAGTTGCAGGTTATTGGAGGCTGCCAGGGCCCTGACCTTCTCATTAAGTCCAGGAGCAAGGTCAGCAGCTTTTACAGGCCCCATAAAGCATCGCTCACGGCCACTTCCACACACAGCTCACCCTGGCACCCGTCCCTCCCCGGGCCAGGGAAGACGAGTTTCTTCTCAGAGCAGCTAATCTCCCAGACTCATAAACTCACCAGAAATACCATGGAGGTCTGTGCCCCGAAAGATAATTACAGGGTGACACCTCTGGCCTGGAGGTTGGTGCACACGGAGTACAGTCCACTCGACAGAGGCTTCAGGCTCGTCTGTCCTCCCCAGCAGGCCCTGTTCTAATGAGCACTTTGAGCCGATTATCTCATTAAGGCCTCAAAACCATCCTATAGGTCAGGGGTCCCCAACCTCTGGGATCTAATGCCTGATGATCTGAGATGAAACTGATGTAATAATAATAGAAATAACATGCACAATAAATGTAATGTGCTTGAATCATCCTTCTACACCCCCATCTGTGGAAAAACTCTGCCACAAAACTGGTCCCTGGTGTCAAAAATCTTGGAGACTGCTGCTATAGGGGAAATGGTATTATTAGTCCCATTTTACAGATGTGGAAACTGAGGCTGAGGGTGGTTGGTGAGGTATACTTGGCCAAGGTGGGGGAGGCAGAGCTGGAATTTGAACCCACAGTCAAGCTCCTAAGTGGCTTGTTCTGACTGTGGCAGCCCCCTTTTCCTCCAGCTTGAGTGAGGAACCCTCAAATGCCCCAGCACCCCTGCTTGTGTGCCTAAATGAGGCCACAGTAGCCACAGCACATGATTCTTGCTGGTTCCCCAGCTCACCTGCATGTTGCAGTATTTCACCAACCCCCAGAGACACTCAAGTCTTTCTGGGAGTCCCCAGAGTGTGTCTCGAGTGGGCTCGGAAGCCCGTCCACTCAGGCCCCTCTCACTGGCCCCTGTATGGGTGTCCCCAGCGGCTATCGCCACCCAAGCAGGCCAAGTTCTCTCCCTTCACATGTCTCTGATGCTCTGTTTCAGAGCAATTCCCTGCTGCTCTGAAGGGCCACCCCATCCCTCACCCTAACCTCTTAGTCCAGGACCTTACCTCTGAGCATGGGGAACATCCTGTCCCTTCTGCTGGGGCTGTGGTCCAGCCCTGGGTCTGCGGCCTGGCTGTTCTGGTCCGGGCTGCCAAGCGGGATGAAGCCTCCCGAGCCTGACTTGCCTCATCCGTAAACCGGAGTCAGCTGTGAGGAACAGGTGCAAGAAAGCTGCGTGAACCCAAGTCTCGCGGTGCACGGGGCTTCACGGCTCCTGCTCCGCAGGCCTCCCTGATCTCCCCTTCCCTGCACTAACTGCCTCCCTCCTTGCCAGCCCCCCCTAGAACTCCTCCCCAGCCCTGCTCACCCCTCGGACCCTGCTCCATAGCTGGCACCCCAGGCCTTTTCTTAAGCCCCACAGCTGCCACTGCCCTGCCAAATATCTCCTACACCCCCTACCTGCCCACCACTCAGTATGCACATCCCCCATTCCCCTCTCCCCAGCCTGGACTTGGGGGAGGTGAGGAAGAAGAGGAGGCCACTGCCTGGGAGTCTCATCTGAGACCTTAAGTTCTTAAAAACCAGGGTACCCCTGAGGTGGGGCTTCCCAGGTGGCCCTAGTGGTAAAGAACCTGCCTGCCGATGCAGAAGACATAAGAGATGTGGGTTCGATGCCTGGGTCAGGAAGATCCCTGGAGGAGGGCATGGCAACCCACTCCAGTATTCTTGCCTGGAGGATCCCATGGACAGAGGAACCTGTGGACTACAGCCCACAGATTTTACCAGGGAAAATCTGACCCAGAACATCCTAAAAGTTCAGACTTTACCCCCATACCTCTGCCACGTGTGTGCTGACCTTTGAATACACAGTCGAACAGTGACATGCAAGACCACAAACAGGTGGTCATGGTGAGGCACAGGTAAAAACATACATCTTCTTGTAGTCGTGGACAGACAGACACACAAATTCAGAGGCCTGCACACCTGTGAGCTGGCGTGTACACACAATCCGTGTACACACAATCCGTGCACACACAGCGAACCTGGGCACACATGCACGTCCAAATGAACACACACACACATTCAGGAATTCACACACGCTGCTGGCCACTGAAGCAGCATGCCCGGGTGGGGTTGCTGCTCACAGGGAAGAGCGGCCTGCCCCTCCCAGGTGAGTTATCCAGATGCTGCTATTCACCCTCATCCCCATGCCCTGGGGTGGAGGGGGTCCTTCAGTGCAGGGCAGGGCCTTTGTGAGCCCATGACAGTCCCGCAGGCTGTGTCTGGCAGATAAGTGGGGTACAAAAGAAGTGGCACCCCACATCATGGCAACAGAGATTGTCCACACCCAGCACTGTGCCTACCCAGGGCTAGAATGAGCCCCAGCCCGCCCCAGCAGCCGTCCTTGTGCCCTTTCAGTGGGTACCCAGCAGATGGCCACCGCAGACAGCGGTGGGGTGATTTCCCAAAAAGAAGGGAGGAAGAGGGGTGATGGGGAAAAAGTGGCAGGAAAGAGGGAACAGACGAGGAACCACCAGGGAGGGGCTGGCTGCCATCTTTAGGAATAGGGTATCTCTACCATTCCTAAGGAGTCCCTAAGGAACTGTGTAATATACTTATTCCTTGTCTCTGTTGTTCACTGTCTAACTGTCAACCTTTCTGTTTTGAACCTAGATCAAGGTACCACATAGTAGGTGCTTAATCAATGTCTGTGGAATGAATGAATGCATGAATGTCCAGCTCTGAGCACTGTCCCCCACCCCTATCCAGTTACCACTTCTGGCTGGTAGTTAGTCTCTTCCCCAAACCTGGCAGAAAGATCTTTCTCATGCCCTGACCACCCGCCCCCACTGATGGTCTCATGGGGCTGCCCTCTGGAGGAGGAGACAGGCTCTGGCTTGAAGAGAGGAGCCCCCCCACCAGGCAGTCCTTCCCCAGGGTCCTCCCAGGGCACACACTGTCCTGGGCAGTGGATCCTCTCTCAGGGTGCAGTTATTCCCAGGAACTGCCAGCTCCCAAATCCTGACCTCTCGCCACCTGCCACATGACCTTCGGCCATCCTTCAGGTCCTAGTTCCCTTTCCCTTAAACCTGCTCCCCTCACCTGCTCCCCAACAATCACCCAGCAGCCCTCACTCCCCTAACACCAGGAACAAGGTAGGAACGTCTTCTCTCTCTACTTTATTCAGCTTTGTACTGGAAGTTCTAGCCAGAGCAGTCAGGCAAGAAAAAGGAATTAAAAGCGTCCATGTTGGAAAGAAAGAAAACTGTCTCATATGTAGATGAGAATGAGAAAATTCTTGCATACAGAAAAATGTCAAGAAATCCACACACAAAAAAACTATTAGGGTTAAAAAGTTAAGCAAGGCTGCAAGATATAAGATCAATATACAAACATCAACTGTATTTCTATATATTAGCAATGAACAAATAAAAAATGAAGTTAAGAAAATCCCATTTACAATAGAATCAAATTTAACAAAGAAAATGCGATACTCTGAAAACTATAAAGTGTTGTTTAAAGAAAATAAATAAGATCTAGATAAAAGAAGAGATGGCCTATATTCACTGATGGGAAGGCAATATTTCAAAAATGGCAATGTCTCCCAAATAGTCTACTTGTTAAATGCAATCTTTAACAAACTCCCAGCTTCATTCTTGCACAATGTACAAGTTGATCCTGAAATGTGCATGGAAATGCAAGGGAACAAGAAGAGTCAAACAAATTTGAAAGAGAGCAAAGTTGAAGGACTCGCACTATCTGATTTCAACACTTACTACAAAGTAATAGGAATCAGCACTGCATGGTGCTAGTGTGAGTTCTGACACACGATCAGTGGAATGGAATTGAGAAACCTCAGTCCTAAAGGAGATCAGTCCTGAATACTCACTGGAAGGACTGATGCTGAAGCTGAAGCTCCAGTACTTTAGCCACCTGATTCAGTTCAGTTCAGTTCAATGGCTCAGTTGTGTCCGACTCTTTGCAACACCATGAATCGCAGCACGCCAGGCCTCCCTGTCCATCACCAACTCCCAGAGTTCACTCAGATTCACGTCCATCGTGTCAGTGATGCCATCCAGCCATCTCATCCTCTGTCGTCCCCTTCTCCTCCTGCCCCCAATCCCTCCCAGCATCAGAGTCTTTTCCAATGAGTCAACTCTTCGCATGAGGTGGCCAGAGTACTAGAGTTTCAGCTTCAGCATCATTCCTTCCAAAGAAATCCCAGGGCTGATCTCCTTCAGCATCCAGGTACTGCATTTCGGACCCTTTAGTTGACCATGATGGCTACTGCATTTCTTCTGAGGGATTCCTGCCCGCAGTAGTAGATGTAATGGTCGTCTGAGTTAAATTCACCCATTCCAGTCCATTTTAGTTCGCTGATTCCTAGAATGTCGACGATCACTCCTGCCATCTCTTGTTTGACCACTTCCAATTTGCCTTGATCCATGGACCTGACATTCCAGGTTCCTGCACAATATTGCTCTTTACAGCATCAGACCTTGCTTCTATCACCAGTCACATCCACAGCTGAGTATTGTTTTTGCTTTAGCAAAACATCCCTTCACTCTTTCTAGAGTTATTTCTCCACACCTGATTCAAAGAACTGACTCATTACAAAAGACCCTGATGCTGGGAAAGACTGAAGCAGGAGGAGAAGGAGACGACAGAGGATGAGATGGTTGGATGGCATCGCTGTCTCTATGGATGTGAGTCTGAGCAAGCTCTGGGAGTTGGTGATGGACAGGGAAGGCTGGTGTGCTTCAGTCTGGGTGGGATCAAAAAGAGTTGGACACAACTGAGCAACTGAACTGAATTGAAACAAACTCTCATATTTAAGGTTAATTGGCATTTGACAATAGTACCAACACAATCCAATGGAGGAAGAATATTCTTTTCAAAAATAAATGGTGCTGAGAAAATGGAGATCCACATGCAAAAGAATGAAGGTAGACCCTTATCTCACATCATATGCAAAAATTAATTCAAAATAGATCAAACACCTAAATATAAAAGTTAAAACTAAAACTCCTAGAAGAAAAAGTGAAAGTGAAAGTCATTCAGTTGTGTCCAACTCTTCGCAACCCCGTGGACTATAGCCCACCAGGCTCCTCTGTCCAGGGGGATTCTCGAGGCCCAAATACTGGAGTGGGTTGCCACGCCCTTCTCCAGGGGATCTTCCCACCCCAGGGATCACACCCAGGTCTCCCACACTGAAGGTAGATTCTTTACCATCTGAACCACCAGGGAAGCCCCCTTAGAATGCTTCGAAGAAAAGCACACATGCAAATCTTGGATCAGGCAATGGTTTGTTAGATACAATGTCTAAAGCATAGTAACCAAATAAAAAATAAATAAGGAGGACAGCATATTTTGATGAGAACTTTTGCGAGGTGATTTCTGAGGAGTTTCTGTTCTAGGTACCATGATCAACAGGATGTCACTAGCAACTTCCTGGAGCAGTGTGGTTAGTATTGATAGCTTTCCTCTCCATTGGCCAGAGTGATACAGTACTGGAGCATACTGTGGGAAAAGAGTCTGCTTGCTTCCTGGAATTACGATGCTGGGTACACAGCCCTGGTGCTGGCTGTAGTGACAAGAAAGCCAGAACTAAGAATCAAATAAATAAGTAAATTAATAAATAAATTTGGACTTCAAAACACACTATGAAGAAAGGGAAAATCAGGAGTTCCCTGGTGGTCCAGTGGCTAAAACTCCATGCTCACAATGCAGAGGGCCCAGGTTCAATCCCTGGGCAGGGAAATAGATCCCACCCACTACAACTAAAGATCCCTCCCATGGCAACAAAGATTAAAGACCCCTGTACCACCACTAAGATCCAACACAGCCAAATAAATAAAATATATGTTTGAAAAGAAAGGAAAGGGCAACCACAAAATGGGAAAAACATTTGAAAGCCATATATCAGATAAGGGTCCGGTATCCAGAAAGACTGAGGGCAGTAGGAAAAGGGGGCGACAGGGTTTGGATGGTATCACCGACCCAATGGACATGAGTTTGAGTGAACTCCAGGGGATAGTGAAGGACAGGGAAGCCTGGTGTGCTCTCCAGTCCATGGGGTTGCAAAGCGTCAGACACAACTGAGTAAGTGAACAGCAACAACAATCCAGAGTATATAAAGAACTCTTACAACTCAACCATACACAGACAACCCACCTATAAATTGGACCAAAAAAATATCTGAGTAGCCAGTATACAAATGGCCAATGAGCACGTGAAAAAATGCTCAACCCTATTAGCCATTGCTGCTGCTATTGCTGCTAAGTCACTTCAGTCATGTCCAACTGTGCGACCCCATAGACGGCAGCCCACCAGGTTCCCCCGTCCCTGGGATTCTCCAGGCAAGAAAACTATTAGCCATTCAGATCATTTCAGTCACTCAGTCGTGTCCGACTCTTTGCAGCCCCATGAATCGCAGCACACCAGGCCTCCCTGTCCATCACCATCTCCCGGGGTTCACTCAGACTCACATCCATCGAGTCAGTGATGCCATCCAGCCATCTCATCCTCTGTCGTCCCCTTCTCCTCCTGCCCCCAATCCCTCCCAGCAGCAGAGTCTTTTCCAATGAGTCAACTCTTCACATGGGGTGGCCAAAGTACTGGACTTTCAGCTTTAGCATCATTCCTTCCAAAGAAATCCCAGGGCTGATCTCCTTCAGAATGGACTGGTTGGATCTCCTTGCAGTCCAAGGGACTCTCAAGAGTCTTCTCCAGCACCACAGTTCAAAAGCATCAATTCTTCAGTGCTCAGCCTTCTTCATAGTCCAATTCTCACATCCATAGGTGACCACAGGAAGAACCATAGCCTTGACTAGACAGACCTTAGTTGACAAAGTAATGTCTCTGCTTTCGAATATACTGACTAGATTGGTCATAACGTTTCTTCCAAGAAGTAAGCATCTTTTAATTTCATGGCTGAAGTCACCATCTGCAGGGATTTTGGAGCCCCAAAATATAAAGTCTGACACTGTTTACACTGTTTCCCCATCTATTTACCATAAAGTGATGGGACCGAATGCCATGATCTTCATTTTCTGAATGCTGAACTTTAAGCCAACTTTTTCACTCTCTTCTTTCACTTTCATCAAGAAGCTTCTTAGCTCCTCTTCATTTTCTGCCATAAGGGTGGTGTCATCTGCATATCTGAGGTTATTGATATTTATCCCGGCAATCGGGATTCCAGCTTGTGTTTCTTCCAGCCCAGCATTTCTCATGATGTACTCTGCATAGAAGTTAAATAAGCAGGGTGACAACATACAGCCTTGACATGCTCCTTTTCCTATTTGGAACTAGTCTGTTGTTCCATGTCCAGTTCTAACTGTTGCTTCCTGACCTGCATACAGATTTCTCAAGAGGCAGGTCAGGTGGTCTGGTATTCCCATCTCCTGAAGAATTTTCCATAGTTTATTGTGCTCAATACAGTCAAAGGCTTGGCATAGTCAATAAAGCAGAAATAGATGTTTTTCTAGAACTCTCTTGCTTTTTCCATGACCCAGCGGATCTTGGCAATTTGATCTCTGGTTCCTCTGCCTTTTCTAAAACCAGCTTGAACATTAGGAAGTTCACATTTCACGTATTGCTGAAGCCTGGCTTGGAGAATTTTGAGCATTACTTTACTAGCATGTGAGATGAGTGCAATTGTGCAGTAGTTTGAGCATTCTTTGGCATCGCTTTTCTTTGCAATTGAAATGAAAACTGACCTCTTCCAGTCCTGTGGCCACTGCTGAGTTTTCCAAATTTGCTGGCATACTGAGTGCAGCACTTTCACAGTATCATCTTTCAGGATTTGAAACAGCTCCACTGGAATTCCATCACTTCCACTAGCTTTGTTCATAGTGATGCTTTCCGAGGCCCACTTGACTTCACATTCCAGGATGTCTGGCTCTAGATGAGTGATCATACCATCATAATTATCTGGGTCATGAACATCTTTTTTGTACAGTTCTTTTATATATTCTTGCCACCTCTTAATATCTTCTGCTTCTGTTAAGTCCAGACCATTTCTGTCCTTTATTGAGCCCATCTTTGCATGAAATGTTCCCTTGGTATCTCTAATTTTCTTGAAGAGATCTCTAGTCTTTCCCATTCTGTTGTTTTCCTCTATTTCTTTGCATTGATTACTGAAAGCTTTCTTATCTCTTCTTGCTATTCTCTGGAACTCTGCATTCAGATGCTTATATCTTTCCTTTTCTCCTTTGCTTTTCGCCTCTCTTCTTTTCACAGCTATTTGTAAGGCCTCTCCAGACAGCCATTTTGCTTTTTTGCCTTTCTTTTCCCTGAGGATGGTGTTGATCCCTGTCTCCTGTACAATGTCACGAACCTCATTCCATAGTTCATCAGGCACTCTATCTATTAGATCTAGGCCCTTAAATCTATTTCTCACTTCCACTGTATAATCATAAGGGATTTGATTATTAGCCATTAGGGAAATGCAAATCAATGCCACAATAAAATGCAAGGCTACTCCCACACAGACTATCATCAAAAAGACAGATAACAGGTGTTGGCAAAGATTTGGAAAAATTGGAGCCCTCATACTCTGCTGATGCAGATGCAAAATGGTGCAGCCACTTGGAAAGCAGAATAGCAGCTCCCCAAAAGGTTAGACATGGGGTGACCATGAGACTCAGCAGTTATACTCCTAGATACTCAGTAGAAATGAAAACATATGTCCACACAAAAATTTGTATATGAGTGTTCATAGCAGTGTTACTCATGATAACCAGAAAGTGGAAAGATCCAAATGTCCATCAAACTGATGAATGAATTAACAAAATATGATATATCCAGATGATGGAGTATTAGTCAACAATAAAGAGGAATGAAGTTCTGATGCATGGGACAACAGGGATGAACCTTGAAAACATAGTAAAGAACGCAGTTTCAGATGGCCATGTGTTATAAGATTCTGTTTACATGAAATGTTCAAAATAGGCACTGCATGGAGACAGAAAGTAAATTCATGGTTGTCAGCGGCTGAGAGGGATGGGGAGGGCTAACAGGCACAGAGTTTGTTTTTGAGGTGATGAAAATCTTTTAAAATTGATTGCCATAATGGTTGTACAAGCCTTTGAATACACTCAAAACCACTGACTTTTATACTTCAAGTGGGGGGATTGTTTGTTGTTCAGTGGCTAAGCCATGTGACTCCGTGAACTGCAGCACACTGGGTCCTCTGTCCTTCAGTATCTCCTGGAGCTGGCTGAAATTCATGCCCGTTGATTCAGTGATGCTATCTAACCATCTCATCCTCTGTTGCCCTCTTCTCCTTTTGCCTTCAGTCTTTCCCATCATCAGAGTCTTTTCCAATAAGTTGACTCTTTGCATCAGGTTGCAAAACTATTAGAGCTTCAGCTTCAGCATCAATCCTTCCAATGACTATTCAGGGATGAGTTCCTTTAGGATTGATGGTATGATCTCCTTTCTGTCCAAGGGACTCTCAGGTCTTCTCCAGCATTACAGTTCAAAAGCGTTCAGCCTTCTTTATGATCCAACTCTCACATCCATACACGATTACTGGAAAAACCATAGCTTTGACTATGCAGACCTTTGTTGGTAAAGTGATGTCTCCACTTTTTAATATGCTGTCTAGGTTTGTCATAGCTTTTCTTCCAAAGAGCAAGCAATTTCATGGGTGCAGTCACTATCTGCAGTGATTCTGGAGCCCAAGAAGATAGTCTGTCACTGTTTCCATTTTTCCCCATCTATTTGCCATGGAGTGTTGGGACTGGATATCATGATCTTAGTTTTCTGAATGGTGAGCTTTAAGCCAAGTTTTTCACTCTCATCTTTCATCTTCATCAAGAGGCGCTTAGTTCTTTTTTACTTTCTACCTTTAGAAGGGTATCATCTGCATATCTGAGGTTATTGATATTTCTCCCAGCAGTCTGGATTCTGGCTTGTGATTCATCCAGCCTGGCATTTCACATGATGTACTCTGCATAGAAGTTAAATAGCAAGGTGACAATATACAGCCTTGACATACTCTTTTCCCAATTTTGAACCAGTCCATTGTTCCATGTCCAGGTCTGTTTCTTCTTGACTCACGTACAGGTTTCTCAGGAGACAGGTAAGGTGATCTGGTATTCCCGCCTCTTTAAGAATTTTCCACAGTTTGTTGTGCTCCACTTAGTCAAAGGCTTTAGTGTAGTCAATGAAGGAGTAGAAGACTCTTTTCTGGAATCCCCTTGCTTTCTCTATGATCTAATAGGTGTTGCAATTTGATCTCTAGTTCCTCTACCTTTTCTAAATCCAGTTTGTACATCTGGAAGTTGTCTGTTCACATACTGCTGAAGCCTAGCTTGAAGGATTTTAAGCATAATCTTACTAGCATGTGAAATGGGCATGATTATATTATAGTTTGACCATTCTTTGGCATTGTGCTTCTTGGGATTGAAATGAAAACTGACCTTTTCCAGGCCTGTGGCCACTGCTGAGTTTTCCAAATTTGCTGACATATTGAGTGCAGCTCTCTAACAACATCACCTTATAGTATCTGATATAGCACAGCTGGAATTCCATCACTTACAGTAGGTTTGTTTGTAGTCATCCTAAGACCCTCTTGACTTCACACTCCAGGATATCTGGCTCTAGGTGGGTGACCACTCCATCATAGTTATCTGGGTCATTAACATCTTTATGTACTGTTCTGTGTATTCTTGCCACCTCTTCTTAATCTCTTCTGCTTCTGTTAGGTCCTTACCGATTCTATCCTTTATTGTACCCATGCTTACATGAAATGTTCCTTAAATATCTCAAATTTTCTTGAAGAGAACTCTACTCTTCCACATTCTATTGTTTTCTTCTATATCCAAAAAGCTTTTATGAAACAAAAAATAGGGCACCACCAGGTGAAAAAGAGCTGGCAAGTTTTCCAGGTTGAGGGATGTCAGGTCAGTGGAATGCATGCCAACAGTTCCCCACATGTGTCATGGCTGAGATGCCAAGTATCAGAGCATCCTGCCCCTAGAGGCTCAGTGGGACTCTAGGACACCATCCCACTGACGGCCGTTAATGTCCGTCACTGTCTGCTTCTGACTTTGGCAGTTCTCTGGTTCCTGACATTATTCCATAATCTGGTAACTGACTTCAGTCTTTAACTAATTTCTGATCTCAGCCACTTGCTGGTTTCTGACTTAACTTTCTCCCTGGCTCCTGACCTCAGCTCAGCACCCAATGTCTGAACTTACAAGGAAATAAATACACAGTTCATTCTACCATGGTCTGTACCCACGACTGTGGCAGGCATCATTAATGGATCACCGCATTCTTTCCCACTGAGCCTACATGTGGCCTTGAAGCTCTTCTTAATATGCCCAATCACAATAATTTGGAGCTGGAAAATGAAATGAAACCAGATTGCTGGTTCCTTCCTCATCAGCAATCGAGCCCTGACACAGTCGAGCTCAGACACTCAGACTTCTGACCTGTGTCTGGGTAGGGAGCCTGCTCTGGTCAGCGTGGAACCCTTGGACTTTGCCTGAAACATGCTGAGTGACAAGCCACACAGAAACACATCCTGGGAGCAGTTCTAGGCACCTCAATCCTGGCTGAACCACAGGTGTGACTTCAAAAGGGATTTGACTCTGTGTGAGCCATGGCTTGGTGGCCTCCAGTGGCCCCCAAACTACTGGGCCTCCGCACTGGACAAAGTGGGCCGAGCAGCCCCAGCCCGGGCCTCAGATGCTGCTTGACGCCTGCCCACCTCACAAGCCTGCTGCCACAGTGTTCTCGTCACCCTCCGTGGAAGCGCCCTCCTGGGTATGTCTGGGATTCACACCCCTGCTTTGGCGGGAGAATCCATGACCACCTGAGGCCAACTGCTTGTCCACATTCCTTTCACACCCATCGGTCACTCATTCATTCAGCATACTGTCACTAAACAGCTGTGTCTGGGCCAGCTCTGTCCCAGGCACTTGGAGTACAGAGTGAACCAGACAGAGGGGACTTTGTCTTTGAGGAAACTGTGCCATCCCTGAACCCCTTCCCTGTGCCTGCTGAACCCCTTAACTCCCGCTTAAAACCTTCAGTCAGACACAGGAAGACAAATACCCTGTGAACTCACTTATATGTGGAAACGATAGGCTGCAGTCTATGGGGTCGTGAAGAGTCAGACATGAGTGAGCGACTTCACTTGCACTTTTCATTTTCATGCATTGGAGAAGGAAATGGCAACCGACTCCAGTGTTCTTGCCTGGAGAATCCCAGGGACGGGGGAGCCTGGTGGGCTGCCGTCTATGGGGTCGCACAGAGTTGAACACGACTGAAGCGACTTAGCAGCAGCAGCAGCAACCTAGTCAAACTCATGGAACAGAGAGTGCCCTGCGACCATCCCCTCCCACTCTACCCAGCCCCTGCAACCACCATCCTACTGTCTGTTCCATGAGTTTGAACCCCCTACCCAGCCTGTATCTCACCGTGAGTCCCCACTTCTGCCTCACCTGCTGCCTCCAGCCCAGCACATGTCCCTGACCTGGACCTTCTTCCCTCTGACCCACTCCTCAGTCCCTAGGGCTGAGTCACTCTACCTTCTCATCCCATACCTCGACCTCTCTCTGCTGTGTCCCCAAACCCTTCACCAGGGTCTCCTGAGTCACCCTCATAGTGAGCTGGGGCTTGAATTCAACCCCAGACTAAGTACTCTGGCACCTGGAGCAAATCATGACATCTCCCTGAGCCTTGGTTTCCACCTCTGTGAAATGGGGATCATTGGGTTGCTCGAAAAGAAAATTCAACATTGATGAGCTTAAGCTAAAGGGGGATTTTATCAGAAGGATGCTGGAATCAAGGACATCATAGCATGGAAGGATGGGTAGAATATTCAGACCACAGGAGGGGAGGGATGGAGCCAGGCCTGGGGGCTGCTGGACTGGAAATGAGGAAGGTGGCAGGATTCTTTTTCTCTCTCTCAGAACAGGGATTTCACTTTCTTCATTTACTGGAGTCTGGCTTTTGTCCAGAGTGAAAAACATGACCGACAGTAGCCTTTAAACTCCATTAAAATTAAAGAGCTCCCAGTAATCAAAGCACCTTTAAGAGCGTAAAAAAGCAGAACATATAAAGAACACCTAGAAAGAAACAAGAAAAAAGCAGACACCCTATTTTTTTTAATGGACAAAAGCCTCGACAGGCACTTCACAGAAAAGGCTATCCAAGGGACAAGAAAGCCTAGAAAAGCTGTTAATGTCATCGGTGTCATTAGTCATCAGGAGAATTCAAAGTGATACACAACGCCCCTGCCCAGATGGCTAAACGCAAAAGAACTGGCGATAGGAAGTGTCAGAATGTGGAGACACTTGAACTCTCCGAGATTGCTAAGAGGAGCAGAGAGCAGTAGGACCACTTTGGGAGACAGTGAGACCGCATTTTCTAAAGCTTGGAAAGACAAGTGTACAGAACCAAGGAATCTCCAGCACATACTCCAGAGAGTGAGTATTCACCCCTCCAGATAACAAGCATGAGAATGACCGTGGTTGCACCATCCCGGGGACAACATGAATGTCTAGCAACAAGAGAAAAGATTCGCGAGTTCACACAACAGATCCCTGCACAGCGAGGTGAAGGGACAAACTGCGAAACTACGGCAACATAACGACAACTTGGATAATTTTCTAAGCATAATATGGAACAAAAGAAGCCAGACGTCAAACAGGTGCTATTAGATTTTTGCACAGAGCCCAGAAAGAGCAAAACTAGCCAATGGTCTTAGTTTGGGGGAGGTATTGACTGGAAAGAAGAGTTGAGGGAGCCTGCCGGGGAGCTTGATCTTGGGCGATGGTAACGTGGGTGGAAAGTGAAAGTGAAAGTGCACCCAGCTGTCCACTTCAGATGTGTGCCCCAAACTGAACGTGAGTTAAATTAGATAAGAAAGAAAAGCAACTTTTATCCTTCAGCTGTCAAAGGCGCCTGACTCTCTCACACCCCAGTTAAAAAGTCCCTAGAAACTGTGTCACTGGCCCAGCCCAGTGCTGCTCGGGGTCAAGACTATGGAACGACAGCAGAATAGGATGGAGTCAGCTGTAAAGACAGAGCTGATGTTTCCAGAACAAGGAGGGAATGGGGAGAAAGACCAAAGTACAGCCGTCCACTCCTTCGTTTCTCCAAGCCTTCCTTTCCTCACCTGTAAAGTGGAAGCCACAGAGCTTCCTGCCAAGAAGGGTTGAGGAGTAACTGGCCTCAACCACCTCTGTCTGACCCAGGGTCCCCTCCCCTCTGTCCCTCTTCCCCACACAGCCCTGCTCCCTGGCCACCCCTGCCCCTCTGTTCCCCCCACCCTCAGCTCCCCTTCTCTGCCCCCTGTGATCCCCAAAGTGAGGCCCCATCACCATATAATTTCAAATTACTTGTAGCTTTAGTTAATTAAATGTAAAATCATCGGAATAAAATTATACCTTCATTAGAATTAACTCCCATTTCAGGCCAGGGATAATGACCGGGCTCTCTCTCCCCCCTTCTTCCAAACCACACACAAAATGGTCAGTTAAACTGAATGGGAAAAAAGTTTAACGACTGCACGGCAATCAAGCTTATTATTATTTAAGCACAAGCTATTACCATGTGCAATGAGGTATCAGCCAATAAATTATCTTTGAAAGAGTCAGTCCTTGTCTGAGCCCAGACAGGCTGAGGGCTTCTGCCAGGCGGGCTGTGCAGGCCTTTACCCTCACGAGGTGAGCGGCCCAGGCCCCGGGGTGGTGGGTGGAGGTAGATAACGGACCCTCCTGGTCCCATCCCTCTTGCGGACCCAGAACTCCATGCTGTCTCAGGGCCTTGGGCAGGCTCTCGGGGTCACTCACCATGAAGGGAGCCTGGGGCCTCCACCTGACTCTCCAGCCCGCAGTCAGGAGCGGATGCTCTCACGCAGGACAGAGATGCTCTCACGAAGTGTCAGGGGGCCTGACCCTGAGAACCAGGAGGAGGGCAGAGAAAGGAGAAGTGGGGTGTACAGGGCAGGGACGGCTCTGGGATGAAGCAGAGAGAGACGGCAGGGAGAAGAATGTTCAAGCAACATGAGGAAGAGGTTGAGATGGAGACTCGGACGTCAGGGGACCGTCAGAGAACCAGGGAGTGACACTTAGAGCAAACACTGTGGAAACACAGGAACAAAGACCAGAGGAACCAAGAAGGCCTGCGAGAGGCTCGGATTCAGGGCAGGGGTGCATGTTCACAGAGGCTGCTGAGTGCTGGGAGCTTGAAGGCTCAGGTCATTCTTTCTCCCAGAATGACCGCTCTCCCGACCTGTTGGGCACTGGGTGGTTTTGTCGGAGAAGGCAATGGCAACCCACTCCAGTAAGTACTCTTGCCTGGAAAATCCCATGAATGGAGAAGTCTGGTGGGCTGCAGTCCATGGGGCCTCTAGGAGTCAGACACGACTGAGCGACTTCACTTTCACTTTTCACTTTCATGCATGGAGAAGGCAATGGCAACCCACTCCAGTAGTCTTGCCTGGAGAATCCCAGGGACGGGGGAGCCTGGTGGGCTGCCGTCTATGGGGTCGCACAGAGTCGGACATGACTGAAGTGACTTAGCAGCAGCAGCAGGGGGGTTTTGTGGGGCTTCTCAGGTGGCTCAGTTCAGTTCAGTCGCTCAGTCATGTCCGACTCTTTGCAACCCCATGAACCTCAGCACGCCAGGCCTCCCTGTCCATCACCAACCCCCTGAGTTTACTCAAACTCATGTCCATTGAGTTGGTGATGCCATCCAACCATCTCATCTGTTGTCCCCTTCTCCTCCTGCCTCCAATCTTTCCCAGCATCAGGGTCTTTTCAAATGAGTCAGTTCTTCACATCAGGTGGCCAAAGTATTGGCATTTCAGCTTCAACATCAGTCTTTCCAATTTGCCTGCCAAGGAGACGCAGGAGATGCAGGTTCAATCCCTGGGTTGGGAAGATCCCCTGGAGTAGGAAATGGCAACCCACTCCCGTATGCTTGCCTAGAAATTCCCTGTAGTCCTGGTAATCATGGGCTACCATCCACGGGGTCACAGAAGATTCAGACACGACTGAGTGACTGGGCACTCATGCACAGTGGATTTTGCAGGATGGGAACTTTGGGTGCTGACTTCAGCAAAATCTCGGGAGAACCAGGACAAGTTGGTCAGCCTGCTCTTAAGTCCTCATAGCAACCGGTTCTATAATCCCCACTTCACAGGTGAAGAGACTGAGGCTCAGCAGGTGATATCATTTGCCCAAGATCATGGAGACAGATGGGCTAGCCAGGTGGCACTAGTGGTAAAGAACCTGCCTGCCAATGCAGGAAACATAAGAGGCAGGGGTTCAATCCCTGGTTGGGAAGATGCCCTGGAGGAGGGCATGGCAACTCACTCCAGTATTCTTGCCTGGAGAACCCCATGGGCAGAGGAGCCCGGTGGGCTGCAGTCCACAGCATCACAGAGTCAGACATGGCTAAAGTGACTTAGCATGCAAGCATGAAGACAGATGAGAGAAGAAAAGACACAGAAGTTTGAAGACAGTGTCCACCATCTCCGAGTCTGTCTAAACACTTGCCTTCCCTGTCTCCTCCCTCCCCTCAACACCTTACTTCTCCTCTCCTGCCTTTCTCCTAAGTTCTGAGGATCCATTCCTGTCTCCCATCTCTGTCCTCTGCCCAAGTATCCCCTTTATCAGGGACTGGATGAAAGGGTAGACTGGAGGGTCAGGTGAGACCCCACGCCCAGATCTCAGTGGCTGGTGGATGGGATATGAGTGCACCCCTCTCAGGGTCCTCAGACACCCCTCCCAGACTGCAGGCAGCAGCCAGAATCCTCCTCCCAGGGGCTTTAGGGGCTTACTGACTTGGGTTGAAGCCCAAGTTCTAGCTTCAAGTCACTGGATGACCTTGGAAGTTTCCTTGTCGCTGCTGCTGCTGCTGCTGCTGCTAAGTTGCTTCAGTCGTGTCTGACCCTGTGCAACCCCATAGACGACAGCCCATCAGGCTCCCCCATTCCCCCTGGGATTCTCCAGGCAAGACCACTGGAGTGGGTTGCCATTTCCTTCTCCAATGCATGAAAGTGAAAAGTGAAAGGGAAGTTGCTCAGTCGTGTCCGACTCTTACCGACCCCATGGACTGCAGCCTACCAGGCTCGTCTATCCATGGGATTTTCCAGGCAAGAGTACTGGAGTGGGGTGCCGTTGCCTTCTCCATGGAAGTTTCCTTAACT
The DNA here is from genome assembly GCA_006408675.1 of Madoqua kirkii. NCBI lineage: Eukaryota > Metazoa > Chordata > Mammalia > Artiodactyla > Bovidae > Madoqua > Madoqua kirkii. The sequence continues at coordinate 18,649 of SJYC01062681.1, forward strand.
TCACCTATAAAATGAGGTGATAATGGTCCCCATGTCACAGGGTTGCAGGGTCTGATGAGACTGGCTGAGTAAGTGCCTGGTGCGGAGTCTGGCATGGAGCAGTTGTCCCGGGGAAGAAACTCCCCACCGGACAGGAGAGCGGCCCCTCTCCTGGGCACAGTCTCCTCTTCCGTGACCCACAGCAAGCTTCTTGGTCCCAGACAGAACAACAGGGTGAGCTGGCATGGAACTCGAGCTAGGGCAAGGAGACGAAGGACCACAGAGCGGGGACCACAGGAGGCTGACTCTGGGACCTCCTCATCCCCATAAAACCAAGACCCTCATTTTGTATCTTTCAAGAAACCCAAAATGCACACCCTCGTCACATAGCTGATGCTCAATAATAAAATTTCATGGAGTGAAACATAAATAAATGTGTATATGAACTAACCAGAAGGTCCCACCCTCAGGGAAACCCGACCTGCCGTTAACTTCTAGTCCAAGTTGGCCTGCAGACGGACTCCCTTGAAAGTCACCTCCGTCTCTCTCACAGGTCAGGCTGAGATTTAGAGATCAGGGCCGCATGTGCGCCTCCATCTGCTACCTGCCCATGAGTGATGGGAGACACGTTCCCGGGACATGTTTACGGTCACCCCGCGCCCCTGGCCCACGCTCCGCACCGCACCATCCCCTGGTAATTCACGGCTTGGCTCCGGTTGGAAAATGACTGATACGGCCTTCACAGCGGGACCCGCTGGTCACTTGTCTCAAGGAGACTGGGAAGGAAACTCAGGCACAATATAAATGGGGCCTGTGGCAGCTCAAACACCTTGGAAAATTCCCCAGCCCGGACACCACGCCGATTTTAAGTAATAAAACCACAGGGAGATTGCCCGGCCGCCTGACAGCCCGCGACGGATGGCCGCCCGCGTGAACTTTTTACCTTCGGGATGGGGACAGAGAGAAGAGGGAGGGAAGAGAGAGCCGCCCGGCCAGCCCGCTGCTTCCCGGCTCACGAGCTGTTGCCCAAAGCACAGGCAGGAGCTGCATTGCCCCCAGCTCAGGTGCCCGGGGGCCTCAGACTTTGTTTCCCCATCTGGCAAACGGGAATACTCGTGGCCGGTGTACCACTTTTCCAAAACTCAGAAACAGCCCTAAAATAAACCATCCCAGTGTTAGAAACTCAATCCTCACTCATTCATTCATTGATTCTTTGATTCAACCAGAATTTGTCCCCATACCAGTTTAGCAATGTATGGAGACAAGGGGATGACAATGTAGGGAGATGTGAGGTGACCCCCAGAAAACAACTGATGACCCTTGGAGTACCACTCATCAGCCTTGTGACCTTGGGCTTGTCACTCCAGCCCCCAGAGCCTCAGTTTTCTCATCTGTAAAATGGGGATGCTAATGGCACCTCCTTCAAAGGGCAGGGAAATCCCATGTGTCACCCTCAACCCAGGGTGTGACTCATAGTAGGTACACACCAGGCCTGGTCTTCTGTCCCCAGGTCCTTCTGCCTGCAGCTGGAGAGTCCTTGTGCAAATCTGGGAGCCCGCCCTAAAGACCCAGAGCTCCTGAGTTGGGTGTGAAGCCATGAGCCTATCTGGGCTGGAAGGCACAGGGATCCTGTCTCTATCTCTTGGGGCCAAGAGCACATCTCAGATCCAATCAGCCTGGGGTGGGAATGGAGGGCAGGGGGAACATGGGATAGAGCTAACTGCCAATGGGTCACCCCAGAGACCACGAGAAGGTCCTGGAGAAGAGGAGGCACGCCACTCATGCTGGGTGGTCACCCCACAGATGGAACCCTCTCTAGTGTGCCTCCCAGCCCCTCCCCAGAGGAGACAAGAACAGATAGGAGAGAGGAGTGGCCAGTCCTTCCCCTCCCACCTCTTGCACTTGAGGAGCTTGGCTTTTTCCTCCCAAAGTCTAAGGGAATCTTTCCTCCAGCCCAGGTGCCTGCGAGGAGGGGAAACGCTTTTCCAGCCCAGAGCTCAGCCGCTGCACTGGCCTGTCCTTGTGCCCACGGAGCCCAGGCAAAGGGCTCACCGGCTGAGAGGATGGGGCTTGCCTGAGTGGTCACTAGGATCACCACCTGAGGGCCCAGGGCCCCAGGCTCCGAACCAGGCTCAGCAGGTGCCCACAACCCCATAACCAAATGTCACCAGCGAAGACAAGTTTGAGGGCCACCAGCTGCAAGGAGTCACACATCAGAAGGGCTCAGCTGGGGGCCACAGCTGGGGGCTGGCCTCAAGATGCAGCTGAATCGCAGGGTGGTGGGCAGTGAGGGTGGGGGTAACCAGCAAGCCCTGGTAGTGACAACAGGAGGACCCCCACCCTCCCCAGGAAGAACCTTAAGAGTGGCCATCCACCCACAGACAAGTTACACCAGCAGGCAGAACCCTACAAAAGGCTATGTGAACCCCATCTCCCTAGGCCAACCCTGGGCCGGGCACTGCCAGGGTGGGTGGTAGGGGGAAGGGGTTACAGTTGAGAAGATCTCATGGCCAGCCCCAGTGGTGGGGGAGAGGACAAGCCTTGAACACTAAACGGACTTGGAGTTTGAAACAGCACAGGACCTAGTCTTGGGTACCAGGATGAGCCAGGCTTAATACCCCAGAGTGGAAAGTAATGGAGTTGGACTGAGATGTCATTTATGGACTTGCCACCCAGCAGGCAGGAGGCAGTTTAGAGAGAGCAGAGCGGTGGCTGTTATTGGAAAAATAAAACCATTTCATGTTTATACCCCTAATGAGTAGAGATGCTTCTAAACTGGTTATACTTGATTTTTTTTTCTTTATGCTTTTCTGTATTTTCTAATTTTCCTGCAATGAACATGTATTACTTGGGTAATAGAGAAATATAAAAGCTTAAAAAGAGTCAGGTGGTGAGAGTTCATGGGTCCCTGAGGACCATACAGCCACGGGTTTCTGGGCACAGGTTCTGCTGGCCCAGGGTCCCGGGGAGCCCCAGGGGAGGGGTCGGGGAGCTGAGGGCAAAACAGACATCCTATGGCCGCCAAGGCCTCCAGGAGAGGCTGTGAAGGAGGAAACCCAGGCAGCGCTTGCTTCAGTATCTGTCAGCTCCTATGTGCTCGGAGCAGGGAGGGGAGCTGAAGGGAAGGGTAGAGCCCTGGGCACAGCCACTGGTGGAGGGCTGAGCTAAGAGGGAGGCCCTGTGGTCAGTTCAGGGTCACAGCACCGGGAAGCTCTGAATCAGCTTGTTTCAAATCCTGACTGCACCCTCACCAGCCGGGGAAGCCAGGTGTCCCCTCACAGAACAGAGCAAATATTAGACAAGGGTGGGGGGAGCATCTGGCTCCAAGTAGTGATCTGCGTCTTTCCCAGAGTCCACTCTTGGTCTGGCGGGAACTGGAGTGAATGGGGACCACCAGGAACCCTCAGCAGGAGGGCCCCACCATGTATCTGGAGTCACAGCCACCTGGGTCCTGATGAACTGCCCCTGTTCAGGGTGAGCAGAGCTCGGACACAAAACTGTATAATGAGAAAGGGGTCGCTGGGGCCTCAGGCACCTGCTGAGCTCTGAGTCCCAGCTCGCAGCGCTGTGTGACCCTGGGGAAGCCACTTTCCCTCTCTGGCCCTCATTTTCCTCATCTGTAAAATGGGGGGATAACAAGGATGGTACCTGTGGCAGACTGAGCTGTTGGTTCCAGCTCCGTAGTGTCTCCCACTGAGAGGCAAGACAGGGTCCACCCGTGATTTTGAGCTTTGCACTGTGACTGACTTTGGCAATAGAAGGAGGAAGGAGGAAGGGAAGCCACTCTGGGGCCAAGACTTCAAGAGGCCTCTGGCATTTCCAGTTGCTCTCTGCAACACTGCCATCCACAAGAAGAAAAACCCATAAAGCCCAGTCTGTTTGCACACATTGCCAAGCCTCATACACCCGCCTGCAGGGCCCCAGGTTGATTGGAATCAATCAACCCTTCCCAGCGCCCAATAATGCAAGTTCTTAAAAATAAAAGCCAGTCTATTTCAGAGCTGATATTTTGTTCATCATGGTTTTCCTGTATTCATTTTGATTTTTAAAAATACTGTTTCTGGGACTTCCCTGGTGTTGCAGTGGCTGAGATGTCACTCTTCTCTCAGCCCAGGCTGGGACCTGAAAGACGATGGAGCACGTGGAGCAGAGCTAATTGCCCCAGCCCAGCCCAGACAAGACCAGCAAGCTCCTAAGGAGCCCTCTGACTTGTGAGAATAAAGGATCACTGTTTTTAAGCAACTGCAGTCTGGGCTCATTTGTTACACAGCAACTTTGTGGTAATTACTGAATGATATATTTCCACAAAGAGTCAATGTAAGGATTCAGTGAAACAATGCCTGGTGCATAATAAATGCTCATTAAATACTCAGCTGCTCATATTAATATTGTTATCATTGTCATTATTACCATCTATTGTGAGGGCCAGAGGTCAGGAGATGGGAGCTCACAGAATCCCCACATTAACCACGTCTGCCCAGACATGCTCCAAGCGACAAGTGCCCCATCCAGGTGGCTGCTTTTATTGCACTTTAGAAACCTATTCCAATTAGAGGGTGCAACTGTGGCTCCTGCTACCCTAGACAGGGGCAAGACGAGCAGGGCGCAGGCTCCCAGGCAGGGGCTTAAGCATTCTGTAATAACCATATTTCTTATGAGGTTTTAGTTTCACTTCCTTTGAATTAAGTCTCGGCAATAAAGCAATCAATTCCCACTCCCTGGGAAGCAGGGCTGAATTGTACCTGGCACTAGTAAAGCTCTCGGTGCCCCTCTGCTGGAGCCTCCCTCTCCCAGCCTGGAGATGGCAGCTTGGGGACACTGTTGGGTGATCAACTGACCCCTTGGGGAGTTTTCACTCCAGTTGCCACTCCATCTCCAAGCCTCTAGGCCAGTTCCAGAAGCAGCCAGCAGGTGCGCTGGGCACCTAGAGGGGCATGACATCATAGAGGGGGGAGCTCACCTCCATACTCTCTGCTTCCTGCGGCTGCCTCCCCCATCATTAGGGCACCCAGCCAGGAGGGCCCTACAGGACTTAAAGAAACTGAAGAACCAAGATGCTGCAGTCCTGGCTTTGGTATCAAACTCTGATGCAGGGAATCGCCAGGGTAGATGGGAAAGATGTGTGAGAGAAGGAAAAACCTTTCCTCCTCACTCTGCAGCCCCCATCCCAACTCCCCACTGCCCCCGTCTCCAGGGACAGAGCAGAGAGGCTGGTCGCTTTCACCCTCTGCTTCCCCAGATCAGCTTCCTCTGAGAACATGCCCAAGCAAAGTAAAGAAAAGTGGGTAACTGATGACCCCCGCAAGATGGGTTTGGGGGGGTCCCAAAGCAGAGAAGCCCTGCTCCTCCCAAGTCCCACTCAGGATGCCCATTTCCAGCAGCCTCTGATGAGAATAGGGGGCCAAAGGAGGTCACAACAGCATCAGGGCAGAGTGGGGGCCCAAGGAGGAGCTTGGAGTCAGTGCTGGTAAGGGTGAGGCAAGAGAGGCACTTGCCTCAGATGCAGAATTGAAGGTGGCGCCAAAAACTCGGTGATCAACAGAAATAGTTTGGGTGGTGGTTTTTTCCTTTTCATTTCTTAGCTGAGCCATGTGGCATCCTCACCCTCCTGCAGTGGAAGTATGACATCTTAGTCACTGCAACACCAGAGAAGTCCTAGAAATAGTATTTTTAAAAATCAAAATGAATACAGGAAATCCACAATGAACAAAATATCAACTCTGAAACAGATTGGCTGTTATGTTTAAGAACTTGCATTATTGGGCGCTGGGAAGGGTTGCTTGATTCCAATCAAACTGGGGCCCTGCAGGGCAGGTGTATGCGGCTAGGTAATGGTGTGCAAACAGACTGGGCTTTATGGGTTTTACATACAGTAAAGGACAGAAATGGTCTGGACCTAAAAGAAGCAGAAGATATTAAGAAGAGGTGGCAAGAATACACTAAAGAACTGTACAAAAAGATCTTCACGACCCAGATAATCACGATGGTGTGATCACTCACCTAGAGCCAGACATCCTGGAATGTGAAGTCAAGTGGGCCTTAGGAAGCATCACTACGAACAAAGCTCGTGGAGGTGATGGAATTCCAGTGGAACTGTTTCAAATCCTGAAAGATGATGCTATGAAAGTGCTGCACTCAATATGCCAGCACATTTGGAAAACTCAGCAGTGGCCACAGGACTGGAAAAGGTCAGTTTTCATTCCAGTCCCAGGAAAGGCAATGCCAAAGAGTGCTCAAACGACCACACAATTACACTCATCTCACATGCTAGTAAAGTAATGCTCAAAATTCTCCAAGCCAGGCTTCAGCAATACGTGAACCGTGAACCCCCTGATGTTCAAGCTGGATTTAGAAAAGGCAGAGGAACCCGAGATCAAATTGCCAACATCCGCTGGATCATTTGTCATCTATAAATATAGTTTACTACTTCCTTTCCAATCTGGATGTCTTTTATTTAATTTTATTTTTATTAATTTTATTAATTTTATTTTTATTAATTTTATTTAATTTTCTACATATTTGCTGAAAAAATAAAAGAACAGTATTTGTTACATGTGAAAATTTTAGGAAATTCAAATTTTAATGCACATAAAGTTTCTTTGGAATATATGGCCATGCCGACTTGTTTACATATAGCTGTTATTACACTTCAGTGGCAGAGTTGAGTAACTGCAGTAAAGAACATATATGATGCTGCCATCACTTTCCTCCATTATAAATCGTGATTCACTTATAGCTTGTCAGTGTTTCAAGTGACATATGTGTCACTGTCCTGTGACATGTTACTTTTTATTACCAATGCACGTTAGGGTCAAAAAGAGAAAAGAACAGAAAAGTGAACTTTGAATGTCATACTTCTGAGGCCACAGGATACTGTGGATTTTTTTGTTATCAGGTTAAATAACAAATTATTTATTGTGCAACGTTATAGCCAGGCAAAAAGAATACAATATACATCAACATTACCAAACAACTTTTCATTGCAGTGTTTTCAATTCACAGGAGAGCAATGGTTAGAAAAATTAGAAAATTTAAAATGGAATATCTCATTACAGAATTCTTCACAAAAATAAAAAACGAAAATCAACCAAAGTAAGTTTCCAAGTGGTTCATTTGTTAGCAAAGCAAGGAAAGCTGTTTATAAATGGTGAGTTAATTAAATTGGATTTGATTGTAGCAACTGAAGAATGTGTCCAGAGAAAATAAACTCACTCAAAGACTATTAGCCTTTAGGCAAAAACACTCATTCAGAGAGCTGAGGACATTAGGAGCAATGTAAATCGTAAACTAAAAGACAAGGCAAATGATTTCAAGTGGTTTTCCTTGGCTCTGGATGAGTTGACAGATGTTAATGATACTGGCCAGTTATTGTTTATTTAAAGAATGGATGTCAAGTTTGAAGTGACTGAAAATTAGCCTCTAAGTATACTCTGCATAGAGCAACTATAGGTGAGAATAGTTAAGAAAACACTAATTTAGTACAACCTAAAGTGGAATCACTGCAGATGGTGACTGCAGCCATGAAATTAAAAGACACTCCTTGGAAGAAAAGTTATGACCAACCTAGATAGCATATTCAAAAGCAGAGACATTATTTTGCCGACTAAGGTCTGTCTAG
>SJYC01062682.1:0-19982 GCA_006408675.1 Madoqua kirkii
AAAAGACGCTTACTCCTTGGAAGGAAAGTTATGACCAACCTAGATAGCATATTCAAAAGCAGAGACATTACTTTGCCAACAAAGGTCTGTCTAGTCAAGGCTATGGTTTTTCCAGTGGTCATGTATGGATGTGAGAGTTGGACTGTGAAGAAGGCTGAGCACCAAAGAATTGATGCTTTTGAACTGTGGTGTTGGAGAAGACTCTTGAGAGTCCCTTGGACTGCAAGGAGATCCAACCAGTCCATTCTAAAGGAGATCAGTCCTGGGTGTTCTTTGGAAGGAATGATGCTAAAGCTGAAACTCCAGTACTTTGGCCACCTCATGCAAAGAGCTGACTTACTGGAAAAGACTCTGATGCTGGGAGAGATTGGGGGCAGACGAAGAAGGGGATGACAGGGGATGAAATGGCTGGATGGCATCACAGACTTGATGGACGTGAGTCTGAGTGAACTCGGGGAGTTGGTGATGGACAAGGAGGCCTGGTGTGTTGCAATTCATGGGGTCGCAAAGAGTCAGACAGGACTGAGCAAGTGAACTGAACTGAACTGAGGATTCTATTAAGGAGGAAGCTACCTCTGTTTCGGAAAATGCTGTTGTAGTCAGACGGATGGCAGAAGGGTAAAAAAGGAGAAAACAGGAGATGGCCAGAGGATCTGCATATAGAAATAACTCAGATTTTGCCTTCTCCATGAGACCAAAGCCTCTCTATTTAAAATTGAATCATGTGCCCCCTCCCCCAGCATGGTTGATCCCTCACTTTACTCTTTTTTTGCCAGTGCAGTCACCATATCCTAATCTCCCCTGTAATTTGCTTATTTATTACTTTATTTGTGTCATGTCCCTCCCTCTAGACTATACTCCTACAGAAGGCAAAGTCTCTCTTTGCCCAGATACCTCCCAAATTCCTAGAATGGGCATGGGATGCTCCATTTGTTGATTAAATGTATGAATTTAAGGAAAGAAGGAGACCCGAGCCACAGTCCAGACAGAGCGGGCAGCAGAGGGACAAGGAGTATATTCAAGAGCAGAGAACTCTTAAGATTTAACTGCCAGCTGGAAAGTGTTGGTGAGATGCCTACCTGAAACCTTTGTGTGTGTGGTGTGTCTGTGGGTGAGAGTGTAAGTGGCTGAAGGGGCAGGAACAGCAGGAGGGAAGAGAGCTCAGATCCACACTCAAAGCCAGAAGCACACACACCACGGTGGGAAGGTACTGGGAGGAGCCTGGCCTGCCTCTGCTCTCACCACCAGAGGCTGCCAGACCGTGCTGCCAGACGAGATGCCTAGGGTGTGGGGGCGGCAGCAGCGGGGCTGTGGGCCCCTCACTGAGGTGCACAGGGTGTTCCGCCAGCAGGGGCTTCATGGACCCTCTACTCTGGGAGACTGTACAATGAGTTTATCCTCATCTTGGCTGGAGGACCCTAAGAATTAGTGAATGAAGTTCAGACATTTACCCGAGGAGACCTGAGCTTCTTCCCTGAGCTGCACAACCCCATGTGACCTGATTCTGAGTTTTGATTCTTTCCCAGCTGTGTAATCTTGGGAGAGTCTGTTATCTTTCTATGTCTTTTTAAAAAATCATCTATTTATTTTTTGGCTGTGCTGGGTCTTCCTTGCTGTGCGGACTTTTTCTCCAGCTGCAGCGAGCAGGGGCTACTCTAGTTGTGGAGCCTGGGCTTCTCACTGTGGTGGCTTTGCGGAGCACCGGCTCCAGGCACACTGGCTTCAGTAGTTTCGTTCCCAGGCTTAGCTGCTCCGAGGTATGTGGGGTCTTCCAGGACCATGGATCGAACCTGTCTCCTGCACTGGTAGACAGATTCTTCTCCACTGAGCCATCAGGGAAGCCCTGTTAGGCTTCTCTTATGTACCTTGGTTTCCTCATCTGCAGATGGGCTAATCAAGGTGACTGCTTTACGAGGTCAGGATAAGGTGATACTTGTGATCCATCTACTGGTCATGGAATCCATCTGGTGGGTGGCAGCCCACATGAGACAATGCCAGGGACATATTTGGCTCCTTTGTATCTTTTGCTAAAGGCAGGCCCTGCCCAAAGATTTTCCCAATTCCTGGAGGCTTCAGAGACTTGACCAGCATCATAGCTGCCAAGGGTTAAGCTGTGTATGGCTCTACAGTTGGGCAGGGCCCAGTGTGGCCCAGAAGCCCCTCCCTGTAGGCGGTTGTGCTTTCTGATTGTGCAGCCACCTCTATATAAGGCCCCTCACACACCTTCTCCAGCCTTCTGCTGGGATCCACCTTCCGCAGGGCAGTCTCTGGGCCAGAGAGAGAAGGTAAAGGAGTGGGGCTGAGTTTTGAAGCAGGGCCCAGCCTGGAGCAGCTGAGAGCAGGGGAAAGGCATTCAGAGCTGTCTGGGGTCCTGGGCGTTTTCTCGGTTCTTGCTGCTTCAGCAGTGTGTGGGAAGGGAAGGCTGGAGTCGAGAGTTATTGGACTTTGCTCTGTGCGTTTGTGGTGCTGTGTCCTTCTCGCAGTTTCTGTGAGCTAGTGTTCCTCTGTGTAACATGAGGGTGATTGTGACAGGACCCTCTCAGACTGCTGAAAATGTCCAATGATAAAATGAGGGGGAAGGACTTTGCAAAGGGGTGCACAGATGCGCTTGCTCTCATTTTTCCCTATGGGGCCCTCTGCCCTGGCCCCCAGCTCGCTGGCCCCTTAGTCCCACCACCTTCAGTCTCTGTCTCTCTGCCGTGCGTTCCTGGGCAGAGTCCTGACCACTCTGGGCCTCCATTATGTACCTCTGAAAATGAGGCTAATCATCAGGTCGGTACCTGGGCTGAGGTGATTTGTGCACTTAATTGATGTGTCTTCTGTGGCCTCTTCCTCAATTTTTGCCCTAGCTCCTCTTCCTTTACACCCAAAAGGCTTGAGATGCCCTTCCTAGGAAGCCCAGTCCCTGAACCTCTCTGCACTGGGGTTCTGTGCCTGGAGCAGTGACTGGGCAGGGGAGGATGTAGGGCACAATGCATGGGACATCTGCCACAGCCTCTAAACCAAACATTCTCTCCTTGGCCATCTGTCTTCCCTGACTGTGACTAGTTTCTCTTTCTTTCCACTGACCTCTAATAAGTTAACTAGATGATCATAGTGTTGTGCGTGTATGTGTGTATGTTGGGGGGCGTACATGTATGTGTGGTTGGTGAAGTGGGATGCAGGCGGTGGGTTGCAACGCCCAGGTTTGCTGCTCTTTAATAATGGCAGTTGTCATGGTACAACTTAGTTTTGGATCTGGAAGGACCCCAAATGGAGTCCCACCTTTGGTTTTACAAGCTGAGTGAGTTTGGGCAATTTTCATTATCCCTCTTTCTGCAGGTTTTTCAGCTGGGGAGTAGGCAAAAATCTTTATAGCAGCACTGTGCCCTGGGACTTGTTTCATACCTGCGCTGGCCAGTACAGCAGCCACCAGCCACAGGTGGCCTCTGGGCACTGGAACATGGCTGGTCTGAGAAATAATATGTTTCCTTTTTATTCCTTCAATGAATCCAAATATAAGTGGCCACATGTGGCTCCTGCCTACTGTTCAGACGATAAATGAGCTAATGATAAAGAAGGACTCAGTGCAGAGCCAGACAGTTCCCTTTCATGCTGCTTTGATACATGGGCAAATTGAAATTTTAGGAGCTCTGATTCAGGATGTTTATTTATTTAAAGTATAGCTGATATACAATGTTGTGCTAATCTGCTGTAGAGCAAAGTGACTCAGTTTTACACATATAGGCCTTCTTTTTTAAAAAATATTCTTTTACATTATGGATTATCACAAGATATTGAATATAGTCCCTTGTGCTATACAGTAGGAACTGGTTATTTATCCATCTTATATATAGTAGTTTACATTTTCTAATCTCCAACTCTCAGGATCTTAAATACAGCGAAACCTTAGCTAATAGACAACTTACAGGTTCAGAGAGGCTGATGACAGACCAGTCAGAGGTGTGCTGGGACCTTTGGGTCTGGGTCTTTGGGAGTCATGTCTGTTGGAGGCAGTGTGGAGTGAGGATTAGGGATCTGGGCCAAATCCAGCCTTTTTTCTGCTCAGGAGTGTGACCTCGACTTTGAGTGCTTACCTAACTTCTCTGGGGCTTAATTTCCCTCTTTGAAGTAAAGGTGATCCTAATAATAGTACCTGCCTACAGAGATGGAGGAATCACATGAATCAGTGCACGTGAATGTTCAGAACAGAGTAAGAGCTCAGTAGGTATCTGCTTACTGGAGTGTGATGGCAGAGACAGAGCCCGTAAGGGCATTATGTGAATGTGGCAAAATTCCAACTAGAGGATGGACACTGTGCTCTGGGATAGCATAGTCCAGCTTTCTTCTTGGACTCCCATCCTCAGTGGGGCTGGCAATCATCTGCCTGCCCATTTTGTATCTACAGTGGCTCTGTAGGAAATGCCCTGGGCTTTCGTACCTTTGTAGGCAAAGGGAAAACTCAGATTCTTGTGGGTATAAAGGCAGGTTTGAATCTGTATCATGGCTCTGTGCTTCCAGCTGACGATGTTGATTCCTTCTGTCACAAGGTTGGGCTAGGTTTGCTGAAGTGTGATTGCAACCCTAGGGGCTATCACGCTCTAGCAATCTTCTGAATCCCTGACTGTCCTCTTCGTGCCTCTCTCTTCAGGTCTGAGGCTCTGCGGCCACAGTTCTCATCCTCAGGAGGCATATTCCAGCACCATGAAGGGCTTCCTCTTTGCTGCCATCATCGTCGTGCTCACGGTTGCAGCTGTAGGTAAGGGAAACCACGCTGCTCCCTTTTGGAATGAAGACCTCATTTCCACCTCACCAGATTCTTGTCAGTCTTGGTGCTCTGGAATCCCAAGTGACCTCTTGTCAAGATGTGGGCAGTGAAGACTATGAGACCCCTTTTTGCACACTTCACCCTGTGATACCACTCTGTGCTGTGGGTCAAGGTTGGGTCTTCCAACTGGAGAATGGTAGACATCTCACAGCTTAAAGTTTGGGGGACCCCAGAGGGAAGGGATGCTATCTTGGCTATTCTTTTAACCTGAGGTAAGTGTGGTGCTTTGTCCAAAGCAAACTCTATTAATGTCTCCTGAATGTTGACGATGCCAAATATTTTGTCTCCCCAGAATCCCAGGATCGGAATACACTGAGCTGTGTACAGTGTAATTCATTGAAAGAGGTCTGTGATGCAAAAAATGCCACAGTGTGTCCCTCAAATGCCACTATCAGCTGTACAAGTTTCTCAACCAACTTTTATAATGGTGAGCCTCAGGGGTGACCATTCTCATTTCTGGAACTTGCACAGGGCAGGTGCTGGAGAGGTTGGCCAGGAAAAGCACACAAGCACAGCAAGCACACAAGCCGCCATGGCTCCTTGGAATTGCTTCCTCTGGCTGAAACGTCACTGTAGGCCCGCACTAATGAACGTGAGAAGCAGGGACAGCTCTTAGCTAAATTACAAAGCAGTCAGCTTTCTCCGGGTGCTTTCATTTTTCCATTTTCTGCTCCCCTTTCCTTCCTCTCAGTGTTCCTTCCTGTTTCAGATTCAACATACTTTCACTCAGACTTCCTTCCAGGGTGTTTTGCTGGTATGATTGTTAACAGCTCTCTCAGAGCATTTTGATTTATTTTTAACTTTTTATTATGAACATTTCAAATGTACACAAAAGCAGGAAGAGGAGTATAGTGAACTGTGGTCCCATGTCAACAATGAACATTTTGCTTTTTTTTTCCCATAGCAGTTTTATTCTTTAAATTTTTATTGAAATATAGTTGATTTATAATACTGTGTTAGTTTCAGGTGTACAGCAAAGTGAGTCACACACACAGACACACAAATTCTTTTCCATTTTAGGAAAATGGATTCTTTTCCATTATAGGTTATTATAAGTTATTGAGTATGGTTCCCTGGGCTATTCAGTAGGTCCCTGTTGGTTATTTATTTTATGTATAGTGACATGCATATATAATTCTTAACTCCTACTTTACTCCCCATAGTATTTTAAAGCAAATCTAGATAACATTATTTCCCCTATAAACACTTAATTATTCATCTCTGATAAGAACTCTCCCCCACTTTTTACATAACTATCATAAAAGGATCACATCTAAGAAAATTAGCTATAATTTTAAATTTTAAAATTAAGGTGACCTTAAAAATGTTCAACATATTTCAAAGATACTGAGATATAATTGATGCATTGGAATTTGGACCCAAACAAAATTACATTTTGCTGTTAGTTCTATCGTGCCTAGTTTGTTTAGTAAGATCTTTTTTTTTTTTTTTTTTGCTCAGTTCCATTGAATTGTTGGAGAAATAGAGGCATTTGTCCTGTAGCTATCTCATATTCTGGCTTTGCTTGGTTGCTTCTTTGTGATGTCATTTCACTTGTTCCCCTCTTCCTGGTATTTCCTGTAAGCTGTACTCATGCTGTTCAGTAGAAGTTTTTTTCAGTGATGTTAATGTGTATATCAATGCTGTCTTAGATTTATATTCAGATATTGATCTCTTGAAATATGAGGAAGTGATTTGTAAATGACCACATAGAGCTTTATAAATGACCACCATATTGCATAGCTTTGGTCTATAAGCTTTACTGGTTTCAGGTTCAATACCATGTTGTGCATAGACCCATCACGTCTGCTTGACTATATTTAGAGATGTTAAGACTGATCAGTGGGCTCTGGGGGTGTCAGTGTGAACCACCCGCTTCACCCATCAGCCTTTCACATGCTCTTTAAGCTGCAAAATCTCCTGCTGCAGCCAGAAACTACTTTTGGGGGAAGGACTTTTCTTTTTGCAGGAAACTCTTCAGTGTCCCCTAAATTGCATTGATCTGAGAGTACTTTTTCTGTCCTTGCCTAAAGCAGTTGCTCCCTGAAAGCTTTATACCCAGGACTGATAGTCTGTGTTTGCCTTTGTGTAGGAGGAAACTCCTCCACAAGGTATGAGGATCATGCCTGCTCTGAAGAGAACTGCAATAAGACCACGGTTGAGCCTTTCACGGTCTACGTATCTGAAAAAGAAATCTTCCACTTTGAAAGCCAGTGTTGCCTAGGAGAGGCATGCAATCGAACCAGTAATACCACCGGTGGGTGCTGGCCACGTCTTCCCTCTGTCCTCCCGCATCCATCCCTTCTTTCACTATTTGTTGTTGTCAGTCTTAGATGGACAGTTTAAGTCTAGGCACTTCAGTGCATAGCTGGGTAACATTAACAGCTGACATACAACAGTTACTTGAGAAACAAATGAAGAAAACCAGCACTACCATTATGCTTTCCGTTTCTTAGTAAAGACAGAAATCACAGCTCTTCACCTGTGTGGGAGGCCGCTCATTAGTAGCTTTCAAATGTTGTGGCCTCACACCCTCTTTCCAGATGCTAAGTCTTGAAAATTACAGAGGGACCTCAAATAACTTCTGTTTCTGTGGATTATATCTATCAATATTTACTGTATCAAAAATATGGCAAAGAAATTTTAAAAATATCTGTTAGTTACCAAAAATAATAAAACCCATTACATGTTAACATTAATAACATTTTTATGTTATTAGAATAAAAATAATTATTTTCCAAAACAAAATATATTTAGTGGAAAGAATGGCATTGCTCCATGTTTATTCAAAGCACTTTAATTTCTGGTTTAATAGAATACAGCTGGTTCTCATATTTGCTTGTTCATTTACTCTGTTGCAATCTCACATGTCATGTTGCCACTGGAAAACTCCATTGTATTTCCTTGAAGGACAGACAAAGAGGCAAAGAACATCTTAGTATCATCGTTGAAATAATTTTGACCTAGTGGACCCCCTGGAAGGGTCTCAGGGATCCCCAGCAGTTCCTGGACCTTCATTTGAGAACTGCTGGCTTAGATCCAACCTTTGTTTTGAAGAGGAGAAAATGTGGCCATAGTCATAGAGCATGGTTCGTTAATAGCAGAGCTGGGTCTCATATAATTTTTTAAAAAATCAAAGTCACAGTGATAAATAATTACTTGATTTCATTTTGTCAGAGCAAGGTTTAGTAATAGTAACATGCCTGCTGGCTAAATCCAGAATAGCTGGCTAATGTTAGTTTTAGCTCAAAATCTTACCTTTCCCTTCTCATCCCAACATGCTCATCAACCACAGTTCTTGAAGAGCGGATGGTCTGTAAGGGCAGATCTAAGAGGTAAAGTGCTGCAAATAACTTTGGTGAGACATGGGAATAGGATGACTGCTATTTTTATGGCAGGATCGGAGATTCTGGAGCATGCAAAGAGACCCTGAGAGGTCTCTCTGGCTAGCATCTTTGTCTGCATTTCCCCTTTCACTCCAGGCAATACCATGATCTTTGTGATAACACTGTTCTGAGTTAATGATTCTTACTCTACCCAGCTCCTCCACAGCAAGAGATGTCCACAGACATAGAGTGCCCTGCGTGTTATGGAAATAATGAAACTGCTTGTAATGAAACCCGGAAATGTTATGGAGAAAGATGTGTCAGTATAATTGCAGAATTTTTAAATGGTATGTGAATTCTTTTTTATGGGACTTGAGTTTAAAACACAGGTTACACCTTGGATCATAAATTCTGGATTCACAAAAAGTCCTGGTGGAGCTAGGATGAGGAAATAAGGTCAGGGTACCTTTGAGATAGTGAGGCTGTTAATGTAGCCTTGAGTTGCTTGCTATTCTTGCCTCCTCAGTCCACTGTCAGTCCTCCTGGGCTGCCCATCTTTTGAATTCTATTCTCTTTATGACCTGTAATCAAACCAGGCTCATTTAAGGGCATCACGTCACTCTTGGCATTTATTTCTCTACTAGGTTGAGCTGTTCTGTAGGTGTGGGTGGGTTTGACTTTTATTGCTTTTTATATGTAACTTCCCTTCTCTACCTGTCACTGAGAGGTGTTGGCTTCTGAAAACTAGAGTTGCCTAGAAGGGAGACTCAAATTGGGCTTTAATACCCAAGCAATTGGAAAAAGAACAAAAACAACATTGATATAAAAAGGCTATTTTACATTTTAGCTATGATCTATTCCCTTTGGTCATAGTGTAAATCAACACAGGGTTTCCTACTTAAAAAAGTCACTGGATGTTTGAAAATGAACAATACTGATGATTTGTCTAAAAAAAATCCAACCAACTGCTCTTTTCTACAGGAGTAATTTGATAGTAACTGTTCTGAGATACAAATGAACCATCATGCAATATAAAACTAATAAATATTATTCTTTAAATATTCAGACAAATGTTATACATGATTATTTAAATAATAATACACTTCTTAACTATTACTATTAGCTAATTACTAGTGCTAATATTACTAAGATAACACTATTAGTGTTACTTAATTACTGTTAAAGGGCAACTTCCATGTTCTATGGCTCAGTGCAACATAGTTTATTTCTTGCTCATGGAGCAGTTCATTGTGGAATCCAGGCCTTGGATTCTTTTCATCTTGAGGTTCTAGCCCCTATTCCCTCAGGACTTTGCAGCTCTCTTCTGTATTCTTTGCATCTCACCAGCAGGTGGGGTAAGAGGGGGAGTGGAGGAAGGCAGGAAGGTTATTACAGGCAATGCCTAGAAGCGAGTGCCTCACTCCCTTCCACATTCTGTTGTCTGGGACTCAGACTGCCCTGGAAGGTAGAAATTTAATCCAGTGGTGACACAGCAGGAAAGGAAGAAGCATAAAACTAAAACGAACAGTCAGTCAGTCTCTGCCACAGTATGCCTCACAATAATAAGAATTTAAAGAGCACCAATATCCAAGTACAATTTGATTTCAACTTTTGTTAAATGCTTCAGAAATTGATGCATAATTGTAATTACAGATTTCTTAGTGGGGCCAAACTTCATACTTCTCCTGAACTTCTTTTTACTTAAAAAAAAAGGATTGACTTTATTTTTTACAGAAGTTTTAGATAGATTCACAGGAAAATTGAAAGGAAGATATATTTTTTCTATAATTTTTTCCCCTACACATGTATAGCCTTCTCCACTATCAACATCATCCACCGAAAAGGTACATTGTTATTATCCATGAGCCTATACTGACACATCACTATCATTTAGAGTCCATTAGGGTTCACTGTTTGTGCTGTATATTATATGGGTTTTGACGAATGTATGATGACACGTATCTACTGTCATAGTATCATGCATAGTAGTGTCACTGACCTGAGAGTCCTCTGTGCTCTCTCTATCCCTAACCCCTGGCAATCTCTGAGTTTTCTTTACTCTTTCTATAGTTTTGCCTTTATCAGAATTTATATGGTTAAAATCATATAGTTTGTAGCCTTTTCAGAGTGATTTATGTCAGGTAATAATATGCATTTAAGGGTCTTGATGTCTACACAGCTCTGATGTCTAATTCTAAAGCTTTGCCTGAGGGCAGCAATGGCATAAGAAGGACTTGCTGTTTCTGCTTACCTTATTCCAAGGTGTCTGCAAAGTCCCAGGCCTGACTTAATCTGAGAGCCAGACAGATCAAAGTCATCATAAACGTAGGATTTTGGTTTTTTTTTGCCCAAGGTCACTTAAAAAATACTTTAGACATGTGCCAAGCAACATATCTTCCTCACACACTCTAATTCAACCTTCAACACTGATATTTGCTCTAAATCAGCAATGAATTTCTTTCTTTACTGGTATTTGGAAGTTTCTCCTTCCTTCACAGAGCAAGGATGGAGTCAGCCTTGAACTCAAACTGTATCCCTGACTCTAACAAATAGCCAGTCACCTCCTCCAGCCCCCTCCTCCTCTGTAAACTGCCTGTCCTTCAGGATAATTTGGCTTGCAGCCTTCAAAGCAGTCACAAAGTGTTGGACATGACTAACGACTGAATAATACACATACACTATTATAGAGCAATACTGGTACATAATCGGTACTCAATTAGTAGCTGCAGTCACAATCTCATCTTCTTTGAAGATTCCCTTGGTCTTTTCCTAGGACCTTACCTTAAAATAGAGTTCAACACATCACAGCACAGATTAAAAGTAAAGACGTGGTAGTCTCTTCGTATCCCCTCTTACTGTTTCTCCTCTTCTCAAGGAAAACTCAGGTAGAGAGATCTCAGGTCCAGAGAGGAAAGGAGATGGAAAGCAGAGCCTAGAGGAGTGGAGGCCAGGAGCAGTCTGAAGTGCTGACTTCTTGGATTGAGAACAGAGGATTTATGGAGGGTCTGAACCTGTTCCTGCATTTCACGCCTTGCCAGCATCTCAGGAAAAAACTGAAGATTTGAATCTTAGGTCCAGCTCTGGCCCTGACCTGTGAGCTCAGGCTCACATTCACCTCCAGGAGCCTCAGTTTCCTCTGGGACTGCGTCAGGGAGGGGATCTAGACCCTCATCTCCATGGTCACTGTGCCATTACCATTCAGTCATTGTTCTTGATCCTGGGCTCCTTTCTCCAAGCTCCTGTTTCAGGAACAGACCTGTTTCAGCTCTTGCAGGTCACTTGGTGGTGTTGGGGGGGAGGGTGACGGACTGTAAAGTCCTTACTGTCTCGTTTGCATTCACAGAGACGACAACGCTTGTGCTGAAAGGTTGTTCCAATGTCAGCATCTCCACCTGTGAGTTCCTGGGTGCTGAGACTCGGACGTTCAGAGGAGTCACTTTCCGAAAGTTTGAGTGTGCAGACAACTCCTCCTCAACAGCCACTCCCACTACGCTGACCACCACCTCTGACACTGTTTCTCACGCCTCCTTCACACCCTTGGCCCTAGCCAGCATCCTCCTGCTAAGGCTGCTGCTCTGAGATCTGCACCCTCAAACACTCCCCTTCCCTGTTTAAATGCTCAGTGAGTAGCAGTAGCAGTCACAGCCATCCAGGACCTGTCCTGTGATAGCCACATTATTCTTTATTATTAAAGCATTGGTTCACTCGCTGATCACATCTGTCCTGATATGTTCTAGGCTGGGCTTCCTTCAAGCCACTGTCCACCATCACTTCCCAGCTCCTTGCCTTTGAAATTCTCACACCTTTGTGTGTGGGCTCCCAGGACCTCCCTGATCCCTGCCCAGTTTGCTTCTGAGAAGCAGAGCCTTCTGCTGTGCTGGCCTCTTTTGCCTGCAATCCTGCATTTCTGGGGACTGACATGCCACTCTCCCCATCCTCACACTTAGGGAGTGTCCCAGCCATAATGCCCTGTGTTGATGCCAGCAGTTGTATTGTCTGTAGTCAGAAATCACAGTGACATTGTCTAGAGCCCTGTCATCACAAGACCCAAAGTGGGTGCACAGGGGTTGCTGAAGGCTGGCAGATTCCCCTACCCAGCCTCCCAGGCAGGGGGTAATGCTGTCAGTACCTTGCTGCCCAGGTGTCACGGAATGGAACATGGCTACAGAGTCCCAGCCCCTCCTCTCGGAGAACCTATGATCAATGGCAGAGTCCTCAACTCCGTAGCAGATACCCAAGGAGCAAGAAACCCAATTGGTCCAATACGTACAGAAGCCCAGATTTAGTAAAACAAAACAAAACAAAACAAAAAAAGTTGGGGGGGGGGTTGCACTTTGAGCTGGACTTGGAAAAATGGAGTTTTCTGTAATAAAAACTTTTAAAGGTATAAACCAGTGTGGGTCTTTATTGTCCAGGCTTGCCAATGATGATTAAGACCAAAGCCTCCAGAAAGGCTGTCTGGTGGTAACTCATCACCACATTCATTCTTATTTACTTACTTATTTATTTTTTAATTTTGAAGTAATTTCAGATTTCTCAAAGAGTTTAAAAAACAGTTCAGAGTTCTAGTACCCCCTCACCCACCTTCCTCTTATGTTCATATCTTAGATAACTACAGTACAATTACTGAAATCGAAGGCCAGAAACTATAAAACTCCTAGAGGAGAACATAGGCAAAACACTCTCCAACATAAATCACAGCAGGATCCTCTATGACTCACCTCCCAGAATACTAGAAATAAAAGCAAAAATAAAAAAATGGGATCTAATTAAAATTAAAAGTTTCTGCACAACAAAGGAAACTATAAGCAAGGTGAAAAGACAGCCTTCAGAATGGGAGAAAATAATAGTAAATGAAGCAACTGACAAACAACTAATCTCAAAAATATACAAGCAACTCCTACAGCTCAATTCCAGAAAAATAAACGACCCAATCAAAAAATGGGCCAAAGAACTAAATAGACATTTCTCCAAAGAAGACACACAGATGGCTAACAAACACATGAAAAGATGCTCAACATCACTCATTATCAGAGAAATGCAAATCAAGACCACAATGAGGTACCACTTCATACCAGTCAGAATGGCTGCGATCCAAAAGTCTACAAGCAATAAATGCTGGAGAGGATGTGGAGAAAAGGGAACCCTCTTACACTGTTGGTGGGAATGCAAACTAGTATAACCACCATGGAGAACAGTGTGCAGATTCCTTAAAAAACTGCAAATAGAACTGCCTTATGACCCAGAAATCCCACTGCTGGGCATACACACCGAAGAAAACAGAACTGAAAGAGACACATGTACCCCAATGTTCATCGCCGCACTGTTTATAATAGCCAGGACATGGAAGCAACCTAGATGTCCATCAGCAGATGAATGGATAAGAAAGCTGTGGTACATATAAACAATGGAGTATTACTCAGTCATTAAAAAGAATACATTTGAATCAGTTCTAATGAGGTGGATGAAACTGGAGCCGATTATACAGAGTGAAGTAAGCCAGAAAGAAAAACACCAATACAGTATACTAACACATATATACGGAATTAGAAAGATGGTAACGATAACCCTGTATGTGAGACAGCAAAATAGACACAGATGTATAGAATAGTCTTTTGGCCTCTGTGGGAGAGGGAGAGGGTGAGATGATTTGGGAGAATGGCATTGAAACGTATAATATCATATGAGAAATGAATCGCCAGTCTAGGTTCGATGCAGGATACAGGATGCTTGGGGCTGGTGCACTGGGATGACCCAGAGAGATGATATGGGGAGGGAGGTGGGAGGGGGATTCAGGATTGGGAACACGTGTACACCCGTGGCAGATTCATGTTGATGTATGGCAAAACCAATACAGTATTGTAAAGTAAAATAAAGTGAAAACAAAACAGAACAAAACAAAAAAACAACAACAACCCCCCCCCACAAAACAATTACTGAAATTGGGAAATGAGCATTGAAACAATACTGTTAACTAATAGACCTCATCCGAGTTTTGCCACTTTTCACTAATGTCCTTTCTCTGGTATAGGATGCAATTCTTTGCATTTAGTTGTTTATGTCTCCTCAGTCTCCCATACTCTGTTACAGTTGTGGAGTCTTTATTTCACTGACCAGTTATTTTTTTAGAAATTTGAGACTGTTTGAAGTTTTCTCATGATAAGGTTGAAGCTATGTTTTTGGCAAGTATCCCACAGAAACGGTATGTTTCATAGCCTTACATGAAATGGGGCATGGGTATAGAACTCCAGTGCATCTTATCAGGAGCTGCTAAGCTAAGTCACTTCAGTTGTGTCCGACTCTGTGCAACTCCAGAGATGGCAGCTTACCAGGCTCTTCTGTCTCTGGGATTCTCCAGGCAAGAACACTGGAGTGGGTGGCCATTTCCTTCTCCAATGCATGAGAGTGAAAAGTGAAAGTGAAGTTGCTGAGTCGTGTCTGACTTGGAGATCCCATGGACTGCAGCCCACCAGGATCCTCCATTCATGGGATTTTCCAAGCAAGAATACTGGAGTGGGGTGACATTGCCTTCTCTGTTACCAGGAGCTACATAGTTGAAAAACATTATTTATTTGGTTGCACTAGGTCTTAGCTGCAACACATATGATCTTCAATCTTCATTGTGACATGTGGATTCTTTAGTTGTGACATATGAACTCTCAGTTGCAGCATGTGGGATCCAGTTCCTGACTAGGGATCAAACTCAGCACCCCCTGCACTGAGAGCATGGAGTCTTAGCCATTGTACCACCAAGGAAGTCCCAGAAGTTAGTTACATGATGTTGATGTCATATCAACTGGTGATGCTAATCTTGATTGCTTTTTTAAGATGATATCAGCCAGGTTTTTCCAACATAAAGTTACTGTTTTTGCCCTTTGCAATTAATAACAAACTGCAAAACTATGCTGTTGTAACAAATGGATATCAGTAAAAAACAAAAACAAAACAAAACCAAAAATCTTAGGGGTTTAATACAAGAAAAGTTCATTTCTAAGTTATTTAAACCCATATAGATGTTCCTGACTGGGCAGCTCCCCGCTAAGAGTGAGGAAGAGGCCAGACTCTTTCTATCCTACAGTTCGGTTCTCCTGTTTTCTGGGATTCTTGGAATCTTGGTTAAGTGTTCTGCATCCAGCTTATCAACAAGAGAGTCTAGAGGATTGTGCAGCCTGTCGCAGGGGTCAGGCCTCAATTACATGGCTGGGGAGGAAGTAGTTTATTCAAATGCAGCTTGCAGGATCAAGGTACCAGGTTTAGAGCCAGTATGGCTTGGTAGTGGGGGTCCCCAGTGGCTCTGAGGCAAAGAATCCACCTGCGATGCAGGAGACATGAGAGACGCAGCTCTGATCCTTGGGCTGGGAAGATCCCCTGGGGGAGGGCATGGCAACCCACTCCAGTATTCTTGCCTGGAAAATTCCATGAACAGAAGAGCCTGGCATGGCCTCTAGAGTCAGAGGCATAGCTTCAAATTCCAGCCTAGAAACTTGGGCAACATATATCATCTCTCCAGGCCTCAGTTTCCCACCTGTACTAAGGGATAGTGTTATCACTGAGCCTGATGAATGGGGTTGTAAGAGCTGCCGACGTAGCTCCCTGACAAGAAGCAAATACTAGTCATTAGCAAATGACTCCAGTTTGAAAGTAGCTCCCTCCATGCTCTAGGGAGAGAGGACCACCAGAAAGAGTGATGTAGAAGGCACAGCCCTGGCCCACTTCCTTCAGACCTTGCTGACCTCATTGAGGTTATAGCTGCCTCTGTGTCTCAGGATCCCCTCTCTCTTTCCATTTCCTCCCCAGATCTCCATAGTTACTGTCACCATGACTGCACAGGCCACAGCACAGCTTGCTTACATCTTCACCTTCATGTGGCTGCTGACTCCAGCCGCCACTGTCAGCGGCTGGCTGTCAGCTCTGCGCTCTTAGAACCTCCTGGAAGTTCCCCACTCAGGCTTGATGTGAGGAAGAAGCAGTACTTTAGGGAAACAGCAAAGAGTCACACAGGAATGGGAATCAGGGTCCTGAGGTTTGGGAAGGCAGCTGGCGGGTGAGCAGGGCTAGGTTCTGGGAGGTCCCCCATGGTGGAAGGGCTCAGGCTTTAGATGGAGGGCTGAAGAGGGCCACGGCAGAGCTAAGTACAGAAGTAGGAATAGGATTGGGTTTTCAGACTAGGAAGCTCTCTCAGATTGTAGGATGTAGGTAGAAAGATAGCAGGAAGACAGTACAGGGAGGGAGTTTATTTACTTTTTAAACATTTTACTTTGTATTGGAGTACAGCTGATTAACAATGCTGTGATAGTTTGAGGTGGACAGCAAAGGGCCTCAGCCATATATATATACGTATCCATTCTCCCTCCACAACTCCCCTCCCATCCAGGCTGCCACACAACACTGAGCAGAGTTCCATGTGTTATACAGTAGGTCTCCATTGGTTATCTATTTTAAATAGAGCAGCATGTTACATGTCTATCTCCAACTCCCTAACTGTCCCTTCCCTCCATCCTTCCTCCTGGCAACTGTAAGTGTGTTCTCTTGTTTGTGAGTCTTTTTTTTTTTTTAATAAGTTCATTTTTATAGTAAGTTCATTTGTATAATTTCTTTTAGAGTCCACACATAGGAATGTCATATGATATTTCAGGGAGGGACTTTAAACAGAGAAGTGGTAGGAACCGCCCAGGGCAAGCACTCTTTCATGTTGCTATAACTGAGAGTAATTGATGCCATTCTACGTGCTTCTGTTTGCACTGCTGCCTCTTGCCTCCTCACCCAGAGTAGGGATTAGGGCAAAGCACCACTCCTGTTCAATGTCTACATTCCTTTCCTTGGCTATTCATAGTTAGCTCTGGATTCCTGTCTTCTGGGCTGGGTTTAGGACTTCCCACCTAGCTGAAGCCCTTTGCAGCTCTTTAGTCCCTGCCAGAGCTCTGGGATAAGTCCTATGTCTGAGGAACTCCACAGAATTCTGTATTTACATTGTACAGGTGGATAAAGCATGAACCACTAATTTTTATAGCTCTTTACAATTTGAAAATTTGCCCAGGTTATTTTATTTAGAATTAGCTTTATTCATATATTGTAGGATTTGTGTGTGCGTGCGCTCAGTTATGTATAACTATAACCTGTCAGGCTCCTCTGTCCATGGGAATGTTCCAGCAAGAATACAGCATTGGGTTGCCATATCCTCCTCCAGGACTGTAGGATTTACACACAGTAAAATGTAAATGTGTTGACTAATGAGTTTTGACAAATGCGCCCATGTGACCACTCCTCCAGGCAAGATATAGAAGCCCTCTCGCCTGTGTCCTCAAGGTTCCCCAGTCTCCTTGAAATCCACCTGGCTCTGGCCCCAGGCTTCCACCTGCATCTTCAGTGTCCCACCCTGGAAGAGTCAGGCAGCTCTTCTGCTCATAAAGTAAGTCCTCTACATATGAATCTACAAGTTGTGAACTTTCAGAGATGTGAATGTGCATTTGTGTGTCCAGTCACATAAGTTAGTTCATGTGTCTGGCAGACATTGCCACATGCATGGGTTCTCTACACGTGGCTGTGCTTTTGTGTACAGAGTACGTAGT
This sequence comes from Madoqua kirkii, assembly GCA_006408675.1. Taxonomy (NCBI): domain Eukaryota; kingdom Metazoa; phylum Chordata; class Mammalia; order Artiodactyla; family Bovidae; genus Madoqua; species Madoqua kirkii. The sequence goes on from SJYC01062682.1 coordinate 17,703, forward strand.
AGCTTCCACCTGCATCTTCAGTGTCCCACCCTGGAAGAGTCAGGCAGCTCTTCTGCTCATAAAGTAAGTCCTCTACATATGAATCTACAAGTTGTGAACTTTCAGAGATGTGAATGTGCATTTGTGTGTCCAGTCACATAAGTTAGTTCATGTGTCTGGCAGACATTGCCACATGCATGGGTTCTCTACACGTGGCTGTGCTTTTGTGTACAGAGTACAGTAGTATAGTATCTTTATTTGAAGCTAGATCTGCTATAGAATGACTTCACTGAACTCCTTGCTGTCCAGCATGAAGAGCTTACTAATGAAGAGCTGATGGAATTGGAGGCCCAGAGAAAGCATGAAGAGAGACAAGAGGAAGAAATAACTGAATGTATCGCTGATTCTGATTGTGACGCCAGTTGTCTTGCTGTTCACACTGTTTGCTGAACTCAGGGTAGGCAAGGCACAAGCTAAGAGGCTGGAAGAAGATGTGAGGAGCTGTAGGAATGGCAGAAACATTTTTTCTCTCCTGGCTGGCCTGGCAGCCAAAACATGGCCTCTCTCCTTGCTGATGCAGTAGCCATAGCAGCAGCCACAACACAGCCATAACATAACCTCATATAATGTAATCATGATGCCGCTCCAGTGTGGCCCCAGTGAAGCAGCAGCCAGGGCTTTCATAGTGAAGCTCATACAGGCACACCACACACAGCCCCCAGGGCTTTTCCAGTGAAGCTTATATAACAAAAGTAGCCCCTGTCCAAGCGAGTACCTCTTGTCACACGTGAGCAGTGCTATAAATGATCTCAGCTATTACATAATCATTATTTACAAAACGTGGGGCATGAGCAAGAGGCTGTAGGGTGAGAGAGACTGACCACATCATCTTGGCTAATTTGCTCTTTCCCTACACCAAAGAATCCAAGAGATTAAGGATGCAGGAAATGGCAAGGGGATTCTCTCTGTTTCAGGAGGCACTGTTAGTTTCTGAGGCCCAGCACCTCAAAGTAGAATGGTACACAACGATTGCAGCAGCTGTTCAGTATGCAATCCAGTGTTATGTATCATCTCTGAAAAGAAAGAGAGCTACTAACTAGACATCACTGGATTGTTTTTTCAAGAGTAGATAGAATTGAATTCAGCAGGAACCAGAACCTGTGCCATCACTATCAGGCATGAGTGAAACTGAAGATTGCCTTTCATCTCCTATTGCTCACAATCCTTTGCCTCTCTCATTTCTCTCCTCCTTTCCTTCCTCCAGTCACAACTCTTCTTGTCTGTTTACTTGATTCTAGCCCCTGTATGCCAGCTGTTTTACTGTACTACTGTATTTTTCAAGGTACTGTACTGTAAGATTATGTTGACTAAAAAATATTAATCACAATCTGTAAATAGAGTTGTTTCATTTGTTGGAAATGTTTTGGACCCCAAGCCTGGGAGACAGCATCTCAATAGCTCTGAGGAGGCAAAAGTGGGAGTCAGGTTATATTCAAGTTTGCAACAAGCAGAGGGGTGGGCAGGCAGTCTAAACATCAAAGATTACTGGTAAGTAAGGAAACTCAGATATCAAGTTAAGGCATTTAGCATTCTCCTATGTATGCTAAGATGTCAGCCTTTGGGCTCACTGGATTTATTCCTTTCATGTGCCCCTCAGCTATCTGGGGGCCAAATCCTGTTTCCTGATTGCTTATCCGTAATTCCTTGTTCACTGGAAGGGGTGGCAGGTGAGGCAGACGGCTGCTTCTTGCATTCCCCAGCTCTTCAGGAGTCACTGTGCAGGGTGTTGGCCACTGCTGGATCCCAGGCATTGTGTTCCCTTTCCCACATGCACATTTGGAGGTCCAGAATCACAGACAGCTGTGACATATTTTTGCTCACCAATATGTAGGAAATATTTCATTTCACCATTTTATTTTTTTGTGTTTGTTTTTCATGTATTGTGTGAAAACATTATAAAACCTTTTACAGTATGGTACTATATAGCCAGTTGTGTTAGTTGGGTACCTAGGCTAACTTTGTTGGACTTAATGAACAAACTGGACTTAACAAATGTGCTCTCAGAATGGAACTGATTTGTAAGTAGGGCACTTAGTCTACTCAAATGAACTGAGTTGCTACTTGGCACCACCTAGACACAAGGCTATGGGCAACATAGGTTCTGTGGGGCCAGCTCTTCCCAGCAACAACCCACCCTTATGGAAGGAGGAGGTCAGGGCACTGTTTCCACTAGGTTTCAAGCCCTTCCACCCTGCCTTCCTCCCCGACACTCACTTTCTGGGTTGGGAAACAGAAGGAGGG
>SJYC01062683.1:0-21377 GCA_006408675.1 Madoqua kirkii
TTCCACTAGGTTTCAAGCCCTTCCACCCTGCCTTCCTCCCCGACACTCACTTTCTGGGTTGGGAAGACAGAAGGAGGGCATGGGATTCTCTTCCTTGCAGACTGAAAATAGCATCTGTTGACTGAAAAAAAAAAAAAAGACAACATGAAGTTGTCACCCTGCTCATTTAACTTACATGCAGAGTGTGTGTTAGTCGCTCAGTCATGTCTGACCCTTTGCGACCCTATGGACTATAGTCTGCCAGGCTCCTCTGTCCATGGGATTATTCAGTCAAGAATACTGGAGTGGGTTGCCATTTCCTTCTCCAGGGGATCTTTCCCACCCAGGGGCTGAACCCAGGTCTCCCGCACTGCAGGGTGATTCTTTTCTGTCTGAGCCACCAGGGAAGTCCAAGCTTGCCATATGGAAGTCAAATTCTACAAACTTTAAAATAGTTTTAATCTTGGGATCAGGCATCGGAAGAGTCCTTTTCTCTCTTTATGTTTTGTTCATGTGCCTGATGTACAGTGAGGTCAAACAGACTAAAACATCAGTTTGGAGCAGAGAAAGATTTACCACAAGGGCCATGCAAGAAGAATGGGTGGCATGTACTCAGAAAACCTGAACTTCCCAATGATTTTGGGGGAAGAGTTTTTATAGGAAAACTTTAACCAGAGGTCTGTAGACTGTTGGCTTCCCTCGTGACTCAGATGGTATAGAATATGCCTGCAATGAATGCAGAAGACCTGCAGAAGACTCCTGATTCCCTGAGTCTGGAAGATTCCCTGGAGAACTTTCCTCTGATTGGATGGGGTGTGGTAACAGGGTGGTGTTACAGGAATCTCAATCATCAGTCCTTTTGTTCCAACTAGTCTCCGGTCTATGTGCTTGTGTTCAGCTTAAAGTTACCATCTTCTACTTGGGTGGGTATTCAAGGGATTAGATCTGATAGAGTGCCTAAAGAACTATGGATGGTTTGTGACACTGTACGGGAGGCAGTGATCAAGACCATCCCCAAGAAAAAGAAATGGAAAAAGGCAGAATGGTTGTCTGAGGAGGTCTTACAAATAGCTGAGAAAAGAAAAGAAATGAAAGGCAAAGGAGAAAAGGAAAGATATTACCTATCTGAATGCAGAGTTCCAAGGAAGAGCATGGAAAGATAAGAATGCTTTCCTCAGTGATCAGTGCAAAGAAACAGAGGAAAACAATAAGATGGGAAAGACTAGAGATCCCTTCAAGAAAATTAGAGATATCAAGGGAACATTTCATGCAAAGATGGGTACAATAAAGGACAGAAATGGTATGGATCTAACAGAAGCTGAAGATATTAAGAGGAGGTGGCAAGAATAAACAGGAGAACTATACAAAAAAGATCTGCATGACCCAGATAACCATGATGGCATGATCACTCACCTAGAGCCAGACATCCTGGAACGTGAAGTCAAGTGGGCCTTAGAAAGCAGCACTATGAACAAAGCTAGTGGAGGCGATAGAATTCCAGTTGAGCGATTTCAAATCCTGAAAGATAATGGATGCTGTGAAAGTGCTGCGTTCAATATGCCAGCAAATTTGGAAAACTCAGCAGTGGCCACAAGACTGGAAAAGGTCAGCTTTCATTCCAATCCCAAAGAAAGGCAATGCCAAAGAGTGTTCAAACTACCACACAATTGCACTCATGTCACACGGTAGCAAAGTAATGCTCAAAATTCTCCAAGCCAGGCTTCAACAGTACATGAACCATGAACTTTCAGATGTTCAAGCAAGATTTAGAAAAGGCAGAGGAGTCAGAGATCAAATTGCCAACATCCTGTTTGATCATCGAAAAAGCAAGAGAGTTCCAGAAAAACATCTACTTCTGCTTTATTGATGATGCCAAAGCCTTTGACTCTGTGGATCACAACAAACTGTAGAAAATTCATAAAGAGATGGGCATACCAGACCACCTGACCTGCTTCTTGATAAATCTGTATGCAGGTCAAGAAGCAACAGTTAGAACTGGACATGGAATAACAGACTGGTTCCAAATAGGGAAAGGAGTACATAAAAGTTGTATACTGTCACCCTGTTTATTTAACTTAAATGTAGAATATATCATGCAAAATGCTGGGCTGGATGAAGCACAAGCTGGAATCAAGTTTGCCGGGAGAAATATCAATAACCTGAGATACGTAGATAATACCACCCTTATGGCAGAAAGAGAAGAACTTAAAGAGCCTCTTGATGAAAATGAAAGAGGAGAGTGAAAAACTTGGCTTAAAACCCGATATTCAGAAAACTAAGATCACGGCATCCAGTTCCATCACTTCACAGCAAATAGATGGGGAAACAATGGAAACAGTGTCAGACTTTATTTTGGGGGGCTGCAAAATCACTGCAGATGGTGACTGCAGCCATGAAATTAAAAGACGCTTGCTCCTTGGAAGAAAATTTATGACCAACCTAGATAGCATATTAAAAAGCAGAGATATTACTTTGCCATCAAAGGTCCATCTAGTCAAACCCATGGTTTTTCTAGTAGTCATGTATGGATGTGAGAGTTGGACTATAAAGAAAGCTGAGTGGTGACGAACTGATGCTTTTGAACTGTGGTGTTGGAGAAGACTCTTGAGAGTCCCTTGGACTGCAAGAAGATCCAACCAGTCCATCCTAAAGGAGATCAGTCCTGGGTGTTCATTGGAGGGACTGAAGAACTGACTCACTGGAAAAAGACCTTGATTCTGGGAAAGACTGAAGGTAGGAGAAGGGGATGACAGAGGATGAGATGGTTGGAAGGCATCACTGACACGGTGGATGTAAGTTTGAGCAAGCTTGGGGAGCTGTTGATGGTAGAGAAGCCTGGTGTGCTGCAGTCCACAAGGTCATAAAGAATCGAACACAACTGAGCGACTAAACTGAACTGAAGCTGGGTGGGGAATCTTAATTCCTATATAAGAACTCAGAAATACATTGTTATGTATATCCTTTGAAGAAGAACCAAGACCCTGCTTTATTATTGCACTGTTGTTTCTTGGTTGCTCCTCCTTGGCTTCTGCTTTCCCTCTCTCCCCCAATTAGTAACTGAACCTGCTTTTTGGAACTTGGAAGGTCTTGGAGGCTGAAGAGTTTTTCCTACAAATAAGAAGAGGCAAACACAGAAAGGCTTTCATACCCAGGAGGGCCCCACAGAGTCCTTCTTAGTTTCAATCCCTCCTTTTCTTTGATAGTTCTGAATTTTGAGGGGAACAGGTATTGGACAAGAAAGGTGATAATGTTTTTACAGATCTTACACAGCACTGTTGATTACAAAGTATATAAAATCATTATGGGTTTGTCCTATGAAAGATTTCATTTTCAACATAAAATCTTATGTCTATCTAGAAATATCACAAGTTAGCTTTTCTTTTTATTGGAGATTAAAATTTAGCCTGTGCATACAAAGAAGAACTTGTACTGATCCTTCTCAAGCTCTTCCAAAAGACTGAAGAGGTGTGAACACTTCCAAAGACAAATGAAGCCACCGTCATCCTGATATTAAAACCAGAAAAACATACCACCAAGAAATAAAATTATAGGCAAATATCTTTGAATACAGATTCTCAACAAAATATTAGCAAACCAGATCTGGCAACACATAAAAAAGATCATATACCACAACCAAGTTTGATACATTCCAAGTTTACAAGGATAGTTCAATGTACACAAATCAATGAATGTGATACAACACATCATCAAAAGAAAAAAGTTACATGATCATCTCAATAGATTCAGAAAAAACATTTTATAAAATTCAATATCCATTCATTATAAAAACTCATGAAGGTGAGTACAGAGGGAACATATCTGAACATAATAAAAGCTACTTATGACAAACATATAGCCAATATAATACTCAGTGGTGAAAAGCTGAACATCTTCTTACTAAAATCTGGATCAAGCAAGGTGCTCACTCACAATACTTATATTCAAAATGGTATTGGAAGTGATCAGATAAGAAAAATAAATAAAGGTATCCAAATTGGAAGTGAAGGGGTAAAGTTGTCATTATATACTGATGACATGATCCTAAACAGAGAAAACTCTAAAGACTCTACACAAAAACTACTAGAACTGACAAACAAATTCAACACAGTAGCAGGATACAAGTTCAGCATAGAAATCTGCATTTATTTACACAAACAAGGAAATATCAGAAAGGGAGTATAAAATTATGTCTCAAAAAGAAATGCTTAGGAATAGAGCTGACTAAGGATATAAAAGACTTACATGCTGAGAACTATAAAACATTAATAAAAAAAACTGAAGGTGATTCAAAGAAATTAAAAGACATTCCATGCTCTTGGATTGGAAGAATATTGTTAAAATAGCCATACTACCCAAAGCAATCTACAAGTTTAATGCAACTCCTATCAAATGACCCATGACATTTTTCACAGAACTAGAACAAATAATCCTAAAATTTACATGGAACCATGCAATTCAGAACTGCAGCAATTCTGAGAAAAAGAACAAAGTAGGAGGCATTACCCTCCCAGACATCAGACAATACTACCAAGCTACAGCAATCAAAACAGTTGCGGTACTGGCACAAAAACAGATGGATCAATGGAACAGAATGGAGAGCTCAGAAATAAACCCACATCTCTGATTGATTTATCTTTGACAAAGGGGGCAATGGGAAAGTATCTTCAGCAAGTGGTGTTGGGGAAGTTTGACAGCCTCAATGAAGTTAGAACACATCATCACAACACACACAAGAATAAACTCAAAATGGCTCAAAGATTTATATATAACACATGACACCATAAAACTCCTAGAAGAGAACATAGGAAAAACACTCTCTGTCCATAACAAAACTAAATGACAACCTGCAGACCAGGAGAAAATACTTACAAATGATATGACTGACAAGGGCTTAGTTTACAAAATATACAAATAGTTCATATAACTGAACAACAGAAAATCAAACAAGCCAATCAAAAAAAAGATCCAACCAGTCCATCCTAAAGGAGATCAGTCCTGGGTGTTCATTGGAGGGACTGAAGAACTGACTCACTGGAAAAAGACCTTGATTCTGGGAAAGACTGAAGGTAGGAGAAGGGGATGACAGAGGATGAGATGGTTGGAAGGCATCACTGACACGGTGGATGTAAGTTTGAGCAAGCTTGGGGAGCTGTTGATGGTAGAGAAGCCTGGTGTGCTGCAGTCCACAAGGTCATAAAGAATCGAACACAACTGAGCGACTAAACTGAACTGAAGCTGGGTGGGGAATCTTAATTCCTATATAAGAACTCAGAAATACATTGTTATGTATATCCTTTGAAGAAGAACCAAGACCCTGCTTTATTATTGCACTGTTGTTTCTTGGTTGCTCCTCCTTGGCTTCTGCTTTCCCTCTCTCCCCCAATTAGTAACTGAACCTGCTTTTTGGAACTTGGAAGGTCTTGGAGGCTGAAGAGTTTTTCCTACAAATAAGAAGAGGCAAACACAGAAAGGCTTTCATACCCAGGAGGGCCCCACAGAGTCCTTCTTAGTTTCAATCCCTCCTTTTCTTTGATAGTTCTGAATTTTGAGGGGAACAGGTATTGGACAAGAAAGGTGATAATGTTTTTACAGATCTTACACAGCACTGTTGATTACAAAGTATATAAAATCATTATGGGTTTGTCCTATGAAAGATTTCATTTTCAACATAAAATCTTATGTCTATCTAGAAATATCACAAGTTAGCTTTTCTTTTTATTGGAGATTAAAATTTAGCCTGTGCATACAAAGAAGAACTTGTACTGATCCTTCTCAAGCTCTTCCAAAAGACTGATCCGACTCCATCCCTTAGATGTGTATAAGAGACAGTGTTTTTACAGATCTTACACAGCACTGTTGATTACAAAGTATATAAAATCATTATGGGTTTGTCCTATGAAAGATTTCATTTTCAACATAAAATCTTATGTCTATCTAGAAATATCACAAGTTAGCTTTTCTTTTTATTGGAGATTAAAATTTAGCCTGTGCATACAAAGAAGAACTTGTACTGATCCTTCTCAAGCTCTTCCAAAAGACTGAAGAGGTGTGAACACTTCCAAAGACAAATGAAGCCACCGTCATCCTGATATTAAAACCAGAAAAACATACCACCAAGAAATAAAATTATAGGCAAATATCTTTGAATACAGATTCTCAACAAAATATTAGCAAACCAGATCTGGCAACACATAAAAAAGATCATATACCACAACCAAGTTTGATACATTCCAAGTTTACAAGGATAGTTCAATGTACACAAATCAATGAATGTGATACAACACATCATCAAAAGAAAAAAGTTACATGATCATCTCAATAGATTCAGAAAAAACATTTTATAAAATTCAATATCCATTCATTATAAAAACTCATGAAGGTGAGTACAGAGGGAACATATCTGAACATAATAAAAGCTACTTATGACAAACATATAGCCAATATAATACTCAGTGGTGAAAAGCTGAACATCTTCTTACTAAAATCTGGATCAAGCAAGGTGCTCACTCACAATACTTATATTCAAAATGGTATTGGAAGTGATCAGATAAGAAAAATAAATAAAGGTATCCAAATTGGAAGTGAAGGGGTAAAGTTGTCATTATATACTGATGACATGATCCTAAACAGAGAAAACTCTAAAGACTCTACACAAAAACTACTAGAACTGACAAACAAATTCAACACAGTAGCAGGATACAAGTTCAGCATAGAAATCTGCATTTATTTACACAAACAAGGAAATATCAGAAAGGGAGTATAAAATTATGTCTCAAAAAGAAATGCTTAGGAATAGAGCTGACTAAGGATATAAAAACTTACATGCTGAGAACTATAAAACATTAATAAAAAAAACTGAAGGTGATTCAAAGAAATTAAAAGACATTCCATGCTCTTGGATTGGAAGAATATTGTTAAAATAGCCATACTACCCAAAGCAATCTACAAGTTTAATGCAACTCCTATCAAATGACCCATGACATTTTTCACAGAACTAGAACAAATAATCCTAAAATTTACATGGAACCATGCAATTCAGAACTGCAGCAATTCTGAGAAAAAGAACAAAGTAGGAGGCATTACCCTCCCAGACATCAGACAATACTACCAAGCTACAGCAATCAAAACAGTTGCGGTACTGGCACAAAAACAGATGGATCAATGGAACAGAATGGAGAGCTCAGAAATAAACCCACATCTCTGATTGATTTATCTTTGACAAAGGGGGCAATGGGAAAGTATCTTCAGCAAGTGGTGTTGGGGAAGTTTGACAGCCTCAATGAAGTTAGAACACATCATCACAACACACACAAGAATAAACTCAAAATGGCTCAAAGATTTATATATAACACATGACACCATAAAACTCCTAGAAGAGAACATAGGAAAAACACTCTCTGTCCATAACAAAACTAAATGACAACCTGCAGACCAGGAGAAAATACTTACAAATGATATGACTGACAAGGGCTTAGTTTACAAAATATACAAATAGTTCATATAACTGAACAACAGAAAATCAAACAAGCCAATCAAAAAATGGGAAGAACTAAAACAGACATTTCTCCAAAGAAGACATAGATGGCCACCAGAGACATGAAAAGGTGTTCAACATTGTTAATTATTAGAGAAATGCAAATCAAAACTACATTCTCACCTTGGTCAGAATGGCCTTAATTAAAAAGTCTATGAATAACAAATGCTGGAAAGGACATGGAGAAAGGGAAGTCTCCTATACTGTTAGTAAGAATGTAAGTTATGCAGCCACTATGGAAAGCAGTATGGAGGTTCCTCAGGAAACTAAAACTAGAGTTGCCATATGATCCAGCAGTCCCACTCCTGGGCATACATCCCGACAAAACTACAATTCAAAAACATACATTCACTCCTCTGTTTATAGCAGCACTATTTACAATAGCCAAACCATGGAAACAACCTACATGTCCATCAACTGATGAATGGATAAAGATGTGGGGTGTGCTTGCTAAATTACTTCAGTCAAGTCCGACTCTTTGAAACTCTATGGACTGTAGCCCACCAGGCTCCTCTGTCAATGGGATTCTCCAGGCAAAAACACTGGAGTGGGTTGTCATGTCCTCCTCCAGGGGATCTTTGTGACCCAGGGATTGAACCTATCTCCTGTGGCTCCTGCAGTGCAGGCGGATTCTTTACTGCTGAGCCACCTGGGAAGCCTAAAGATGTGGTACATATATACAATGGAATATTACTCATAAAAAATAATGAAATAATGCCATTTGCAGCAACATGGCTGGAACTAGAGATTATTATAGTAAGTTAGGTAAGTCAGAAAGAGAAAACTAAACCCCACATGACATCACATATATGTGGAATCTAAAGTATAACACAAGTGAACTTATCTATGAAACAGACGCACAGACAGAGAATAGACTTGCAGTTGCCAAGGGGGTGCGGAAGGGATGGAGTGGGAGTTTGGGCTGGCACATAGAAACTGTTATATATAGAATGGGTAAACAACAAGGTCCTACTGTATAGCATAGGGAACTATATTTAATATCCTGTGATAAATCATAATAGAAAAAATATGAAAAAGAATGTATATAACTGAAGGTGAAGGTGAAGTTGCTCAGTTGTGTCCGACTCTGTGACCCCTTAGACTGTAGTCTACCAGGCTCCTCAGTCCATGGAATTTTCCAGCCAAGATGGAATTTTCCAGGCAAGAGTACTGGAGTGGGTTGCCATTTCCTTCTCCAGAGGATCTTCCCGACCCAGGGATCGAACCCAGGTCTCCCGCATTGTAGGCAGACGCTTTACCGTCTGAGCAACCAGGGAAATCTGTATATAACTGAGTTACTTATAAATCAATTGTAATTCAAAAAAAAAAAATCTCATGCTTGTGCAGTGTAATATTAGTGGGAAAATGTAAACGACCTTCCTGGTCCTTAATTATTAAACATTTGGTAAGTATTCCTTTTTTTCCCAAGGAAATCTTGAAGTGGAGCAAACAATGATAATTGTAAAATTCTATGATTCATTTAACAAGAGCTGGCAAACAATGCAAGATTATTAAATTCACTATATTCTCTTTAATGGCTCCATAAACGATGATCATTTGCAACACTGCACACTCAATGACTTTTAAATCTATCGGTGACCCTTTTCTTTTTTTCTTCTATGGTATTTTCTTTTTTCCTTTTCTTATTTACTATTTTATTTTTAAATTAATTTTTATTTTATCCTTAATTTTTTAACTTAAACAATTTTTATTTAAAAAATATTTAAAAATTTATTTTTATTAGAGTTGTGACACTTTTCATAGAGGCTACTTTGGAAAATGACCAAAAAAAACACTTCCAGTGGAATAAAGCAATAAGAAAAACATCTGTCTCTTGTTTGTTTTCTCAGGTTCATCTCCCAAGGCAAAAAAATAAATAGATAAAAGCAAAAATAAACAAGTGGGACCTAGTCAAACTTACAAGCTTTTGCACAGCAAAGGACAACATAAACAAAACAAAAAGACAACCTAAGGACTAGGAAAAAATATTTGCAAATGATGGCCCAAGTGAGCTTTGTAATTTGAAACTGCCAGGTGATTCTAAGAGCAATCAGGAGTGAGAACCACAGAGATCTCAGTCTTAAGATGGTATCTCTAGCAGACTTTGGAGAACTGCTTTCCAACCTGCAGGGAGGAGGCCTGTGCTCAGTTCGCTGTGTTCACCAATTGGTGGCACCTCCCATCATGCACAGATAGAGGCTTCTAGACAGGTCCGTATATTTACTGACAGCTTCTTCTCCCACTTTCCCTATTATTAGTCTTAGCTGCTGCTCTGCAGCCTCTACCCACTTTCCCATCTCTCTTTGTGCCCTAATGCACTCTATTCCTGTTACCAAATAGTACAGATCTCTTCAGAGTTCATGTAAATTCTTCAGTTCAGTTCAGTTCAGTTCAGTTCAGTCACTCAGTCGTGTCCGACTCTTTGCGACCCCATGAATCGCAGCACGCCAGGCCTCCTTGTCCATCACCAACTACTGGAGTTTACCCAAACTCATGTCCATCGAGTCAGTGATGCCATCCAGCCATCTCATCCTCTGTCATCCCCTTCTCCTCCTGCCCCCAATCCCTCCCAGCATCAGAGTCTTTTCCAATGAGTCAACTCTTTGCATGAGGTGGCCAAAGTACTGGAGTTTCAGCTTCAGCATCAGTCTTTCCAATGAACACCCAGGACTGATCTCCTTTAGGATGGACTGGTTGGATCTCCTTGCAGTCCAAGGGACTCTCAAGAGTCTTCTCCAACACCACAGTGTAAATTCTTAACCTTTTCCCTAATCTAATTCATACCCTTCCACTTCTATCTACCTGTGTCTAGAGCAATCAGCTTTGACTACCTGAGCAGGGGTCCCACTCTCATTCTTGCTTTTGCATTGCTTTTTAAACATTTAAGGTGTGCATATCCTTATTCTCAAAATGCCCTGGGATCTTCTTAAAAGAAGGGAGCCAACACTGATTGTGTGAGGGTGGATACACAAATAAACCTTGCTGAATGATAAATAAATGGACAACTGAACACACCTATAGAAAATTTAATAGACATGAAAGAATTCATAAACCAAAAAAGGACCTGTTTAATTCATAAATGGAGATGGCTGGGCCCCTGCAGGAGCTCAATAAAGCAGCTTCTCCAGGAAGAGAATAAAGACAATGAGAGGTAGGGGTCTGATCCTGGTCCCACTGCTGATGGCTGGTCTGCAATTTTTACTCTGTTAGCAATTGGAAAACTCATATAAGTTACCGTCTCTTTGCACAGATCTGCTTGTATGCATCTTTTCACTTCAATAGGCATGTCTTTAAGACCTGCAAGAAACCATAAATGAGACTTCCACTCTCATCCTTCTTTATAATCCCCCCCTTTTTTTTACCACCCTTGACTGGGCTGGAGTAAAATAGAAACCAGGCCACACAATTTGAGTGTGAGTCATTAAATATGACTCTCTCTAACAGGGCTGGTATTCTCCAACCACAGGGCCCTCAAATCCTCGAATCCCCTCACAACCCATCTCAATCATATATTGGAATCCTCATGGAACTTTATGAACCCTCTTTAAATAAGCTTTTTTTCCAATTCCTATTATCACTTGGGGATCTAGCATTATGTTTTTATAGATATTTTATTCAGATAATAATAAGAAGCTCTTCCTTTTATTGGTCCTCAAATGACTTTGTTAGTAGCATCTTGCATGCTGCTGACCTATAAGGATCTGATGTTTCTGTGTTTTGGTTAGGTATAATAAACCCTTTCTGATTTTAAGGACATAAATCCAATCTCCTATTCTTTATCTTTTTAAAAATGTCAATATCAGCCATAAAAAGGCTATCACTTTGATTGTATTCCCCGCCTTTCAAAGTGCCTTCCGATACATCCTTTCACAGGGCCCCTGTTGGTGACTTCATCTCACCTCCTCTGGCTGCCATTTCCAGTGACTGCTATGTTAAAGCAAAGAATCACTGTTATGCAAATTATAGAAAGTAGAAATGTAAGAATCCCAGAGACCAACCAAAATGACAAGCTCCTGTGTTTATCTCATTAATGAAGAATTCAAGAAGGCTGAGCTCCCCAGAATTAGCAGGAGGAAGAAGAGCTATGAAAACAACCCTCATGGTACTCTGCCCACTGCTCTTCACACTGCACTATACTGTCTGTATGTGTGCCAAGCCGCTCCAGTTGTGTCTGACTCTTTGTGACCCTATGGGCTGTAGCCTGCCAGGCTCCTCTGTCCATGGGATTCTCCGGGCAAGAATACTGGAGTGGGTGGTCATGCCCTCCTCCAGGGGATCTTCCCAACCCAGGGATTGAACTCATGCCTCCTGCACCTCTTCCACTGCAGGCAGACTCTTTACTGCTGAGTCACTGGGGAAGACCCACACTGTGCTACTATTCATAATGAATTTCTAATTTGTGTCTTCAGTTGATTTAGAATTTTATGTAGGATCTTCCCAAATTAAGCACAGTAAATTATGCTTTATGATATCTTTGAGGAAAGTTTAAGTTTAATCACTGCCTTTCTCCAAAGTTTTTACTTTCAAAGTTAAAACAAAACAAAACAAAACAACAGGGTTAGAAGCAACATAAACTATCCCTGTGTTTAAAAAAACTAACTAAAGTTTGCAGAGGTTGACAGGTCTCCCAATATGCTGAAATAACTTCCTCAAAGATATCAGAAAGTCTGCTAATAAGAGTGTACAAAAATTCATATATGAACAAATGAATGTGAGAAAACCAATTAGACATATTTTCAGAATCAAGCCACTGTAGGTACCCTTATTTCTAAGAGATTTGAACAAAAGCTTATTTCTCCTCAACTCCACCCTTGTGGCCTATGCCCCATAAGCTTTTAAGAGACTGCCACTTGTTTAAGTGCCGCCTGTTGTGTCTACACTGCAACCTAGAAAGTGAAAATGAAGTCGTGTCCGACTCTTTGCGACCCCATGGACTCTAGCCTACCAGGCTCCTCTGTCCATGAGATTTTCTAGGCAAGAATACTGGAGTGGGTTGCCATTTCCTTCTTCAGAAGGAAAAGTACCTAGAAAAGTACCTGTGTTTATGATGCCAGAAAATTCAACACACTGCAGTTTATCTGCTCGGCACCACTTGAGATCGGAGTTACACTTTCTTCCCATCACAGCAAAGCATGTTGGACACTTATAGCCATTGGACTGGAATTTATCAACATCCTTCTCATCGAGGTCATTTATTTTAATATCCCAGGAGACTGTATAAAAAAATAAAAGAAAGAAAACTGGCTGGCTATTTACCACTGGCAGGCAAATGGAACCCATGCTCACGGAGCAGAATTAGAGTTAGATCTGCCCCATTCACCCTTCCCAGTACCTTACCCCAGCATTTTGTGTGTGGCATTTAACACTGGAATTAACACAAAGATTCCTACCTTTATGGAGCTTACATTCTGATGGAGAAGGCAGACAGAAACGACACAGTATGTCAAGTGATGATAAATACTAGTGAGAAAACAGAACAGGACAGGAAGGGCAGGGTGTGGTTGCAATTTATAGTATGGTTTGGGACGTTCTCACTGAAAGAGAAACTTTTCTGAATGGAGTCCTAAAAAAGATCTTCCAAATACCTGTACAGAATAACTAAGTCTTACAAATAAAGGGTTCAGGATGTTCAAAGAAGGGGTCGACAAGAGGGAGCCCTGACTCCTGCATTCTCTGTCTTTGGGGCTTGATAACATCCTAGTGAACTGAAGTCCATGACCAGCCCCTGTACCTCTATCCAAGTGTCCCCACTACCAGCTACTGTTAAGAACAAAACTAGATCTGGTTGCCCCAGTGAAAGATGTGCAGCAGAGCAGGGAACAGAAGGAAGCAGAAACCTGTGGAAAGCAAGACACATTGAAAAAAGGGAGTAAAAGTCAGTAATTATCAGCAAAATTTTTCTCAGACTACCAAAAGGTGGTTTCAAATTAGTTAGCTTCCCCCTCCAATAGGAACTCCCCTCTGCTGGCTCTGCCAACCCCCACAGGGAGAGTAGAGTGTGACACCAGGGGGACATGCCCACTTGGAGCCTGCATACCCTCCCCTCATCCTTCCTGGATATCAACAATCCTGAAATTTCTTGCTCAAGTACCACAAACAGTTCGCAAAACAGGTGGAATGGGGGAGCTTGGACTTGAAAACTGGTGTGTCACTGAAGGGGAAGGTGGGGTGATGAGAGGAAGTGGGCTGGAGACCAGGGTGGGAATCTTTCAGTGCTGGCGTTCCCTGGCATGGAATCCCAAGGAGTGTGAAAATCCCAGGCATTTTAGGTCATTCTGAAGGTACTTTTGTCCAGTAAAACAAAGATTCCATCTACACCTTCTTGTTTTTAGCCTAATGTGTACTTTTTAGCCTAATGTGTACCTTTTTTAGCCTAATGTGTACTTCCACATTAGCCTAATGTGTCTTTAGCCTAATGTGTATGGCTATATTGAGCCATACTGCCCTGAGTGCTGCAAATGTGAGGGCAGCAAGCTTTCCTTCTTGGGCAAGAACAGGGGTTGGGGAAGTGGCTTCTGGGGGCTCAGAGTCACATGCTGCCATATGAAGAGGAAGAAGCAGAATCCAGATTAAAACCCTTTGAGATACTAAACTATCTAGCAATTTCACTTCTATTGCCAAAGAAAACAAAAACACTAATATGAAAAGATAGATGCACCCCTGTTACTGCAGCATTACTTACAAAGTCAAGATATGGAAGCAATCTAAATATCAATAGATGAATGGATAAAGATGTGTTTTATGGATTCTGGCATGTCCATGAAATGGATATATACAGAATATGTTGTTCTAACACACACTGTTATGAAAAGCTTTCCAAGGTGTACCTTTAAGGGAAGATGTAGAATGCTAGGTATAAAATGCTACCATGGGAAGAAAAAGGTACATCTGAATATGTTTATAAATATATGAGCCGTGTGTATATATACATATATATACACACATATACAATGGAATATTAGCAGTAGAAAAGAATGCCATTTTCAACAACATAGATGGATCAAGAATATGTTAAGTTAAATAATTCAGCAAGAAACATACAAATATCATATGATTTAACACATACACAGAATCTAAAAAACAAAATGAACAAGCATAGCAAAATAAACAGACTTACAAATTCAGAAAACAAACAAGTGGTTGGAGGGAACGGGTGTAGGAGGATGAGTGAAATAGATAAGGGAGATTAAGAAGTACAAACTTTCAGTTACAAAATAAACTGGTCAAAGGGATGAAATGTATAGCATGGGAAATATAAACAGTAAAATTGTAGTAACTTTGTATTGTGACATATGGTAACTAGATGTATCATGGTCATTTCATAATGTATTAGAAATATCAAATCACTCTGTTGTATACCTAGAACTAACAATGCTATAAGTCAATTATACTTCAATTAAAAATTAAAAAAGCCAACACTGTTACATTACTAGTAATTAACCTCCCCCCCAAAACACACAAAACCTTGAGATTTAAGGTTTTTAAGGGTAACCTGGCCTGCCTTCCCTAGAGAGTTTTGTTTAATGGAACACATACAGAAAGACAAAATTAATTTAAAAAATCAAACAAACTATAAAAATTTTAAGTTATTAAAGACGTTTTCCAATTCATAGTTTTTCACCAATATATCTCATATGCCCCTTTCTCGCTTTCCAAACTCTTTTACACCCCACTCTGGTTGAAGCTACTTTGTCCAAGGTGTCTATTTCAATTTAGTTAAAATTTTAAAAATTAATAGTTTGGCTCCACCGGTTTCATTTCAAATGCTCAATAACCACATGTGGCTAGTGACCATTGTCCTGAACAGTGCAGACACAGACATACTGCCCACTGCAGAAAATACTATTGGACAGCACTGCTCTAGAGGCTTTCACGGTAAGACGAACACAACTTGAAAATTGAAACTAAAGCATGCTGGTGAGAGTTTGAGCAACAGGCATTATCTGTTTCTAATGAGTAAATTAGTATACTTTCTTTAAAGGGCAACTTGATAATATAGAATAAAAATGCAGATCCCACAAATTCTTTGATCCAGCAATTCCTAGGTATTTTCCTACATATGTAATTATACCAAGTTGTTTACTGAAGTATTCCCTGTGATAATAAATGATTAAAAGTGACTGAAATGCTCATGGTTACATGGATTCTGGCATGTCCATGAAATGGATATATACAGAATATGTTGTTCTAACACGCACTGTTATGAAAAGCTCTCCAAGGTGTACCTTTAAGGGAAGATGTAGAATGCTAGGTATAAAATGCTACCATGGGAAGAAAAAGGTACATTTGAATATGTTTATAAATACATGAGCCATCTTTGGAATGGTAAACATGAAGGGGATAACTGGTTATCCACAGCTCCAAAGAACTGAACTGGGGGTCTACAGAGGAGAAGATTATACAGTCTCCATCCTATACCTTTTTCATTTTATACCATGGGCATATATTATTTATTTGAAAAGCTATTTAATTAAAAACAAATAAATATAAGTAAATAAAAGCACTGGGAAATAATAGAAAAGATGGATTCTAAAGTTTGCTTTTGTCCCTTAAAAAAAGGCCTGGAAAAACCAAACATTCATAGGCAAAATTCCTGAATAAACATTTTTTCCAAAGAACATAAACAAATTGCCACAGGACTGAAATGACACACAATATTTAGTCATTAGGGAAATGCAAGTCACAACCACAATATTTCACCTTACACCTGACAGAATGCTCATCATAAAGAAGACAAGAGATAACAAATGCTGGTGAGGATGTAGAGAAAAGAGACTGTAAGGTGGCTCAGAGGTTAGAGCATCTGCCTATGAGGCGGGAGACCTGGGTTCGATTCCTGGGTCGGGAAGACCCCTTGGAGAAGGAAATGGCAACCCACTCCAGTACTCTTGCCTGGAGAAACCCATAGATGGAGGAGCCTGGTGGGCTACAGCCCACGGGGTCGCAAAGAGTCAGACACGACTGAGCGACTTCACTTCATTTCCCTTCAAACTGGCATAGCCACTAATGGAAAACAGTATGGAGGATCCTCAGAAAGTTAAATACAGTACCTCTGTATTTAGTCCAGCAATTTTACTTCTGGGAATACATTCAAAGGAAATGAAAACACTAAAAAAAAAAAAAAGATAGCTGCACTCCTATGTTCACAACAACATTATTCCTAACATCCAAGAATGGAAGCAACCTAACTTTCCATCAATAGACGACTGAATAAAGAAATTGTGAGATCTCTCTCTCTCTCTGTGTATGTGTATAGATATCATCCATAAAAACCAAGGAAATTCTGCCATTTGTGGAAACATAGATGGGCCTTGAGGACATTATGCTATGTAAAGTAAGCCAGACAGAGAAAGATAAATACTGTATGATCTCACTTATATGTGGAATCTAAAACAAATTCATAGAGAAAGCAATCAGCCTTGTGGTTTCCAGAGGTAATGGAAAGGGACATTGGGAAAATGTGGTCAAAAGGCACAAACTGTCAGTGATAAGAAAAAAAGTACTAGGACGTAATACAACATGATGCCTACAGTTAACATTGAAAGTGAGGAGAGTAAATCCTGAGTTCTCATCACAAGGGAAAAATTGAACATACTCAGTGATTATTCCACAATAAATGTAAGTCAAACCATTATGTTGCACACCTTAAATTTATACAGTGATGTATGTTAATTCTATATTAATAAAACAAGGAAAAAGGCTTATTGTAGAGAACATTCAAGCAAACTTCATTATAAATCATAACCACAAAACAAGCTCTGACCAGCAGAGTAAATGGGGGCAATTTGAAGAAAAATGGTCACCAGGTTAAGTGTGGCAGTATTACTTCCTCCTCTCCCCTTGAAGTTGCCCTCTAGCCTCCCTATGCCCTCTGGTGCCCAAACGGAACTGGAAGAAATACTAGAGTGGGTTGCCATGCCCTCTTCCCACAGGGATCAAATCAATGCAGGGATGCATCCTGCATTGCTGGCCGATTCTTTACCCAATGGGCCACCTAGGAAGCCCATATTAGAGGCATGTGCGTGAGGGCTAAAGTCACTTCAGTTATGTCTGATTCTTTGTGACCCTATGGCTTGTAGCCTGCCATGCTCCTCTATCCATGGGATTCTCCAGGCAAGGACACTGGAGTGTGTTGCCATGCCCTTCTCCAGGGGATCTTCCCGACACAGGGATCAAACCTGTATCTCTCATCTCCTGCATTGGCATGCCAATTCTTTACCATTAGCCCCACCTGAGAAGTTCCATGGATGGGCTCAATTATGCCTGAGGCCAGGCAATTAGGAGTTGGAGTTGATTTGAACTGACACTCAGGACTGTTTCCAACACTGGTCAGTACATTGTAAGACCTATGGGGGCAGGAATGATGCCTGTATAATCACTGCAGATGTCCATGCCAAGCATAGCACCCACAAGGAAAGTGTCACTGAGGTCTGCAGAATACAGGCAAGAATGGAAGAATAAGGGTGGGAATGAAGGAATAAGCGCATTAATGAGAGAATGCAAAGAGGAATACAGAGGATAATTCAGCTGGGATACAGGAATGTGGGAGGGGATGCGGTGATGAGAGAATTTGGCTAGGGACACACCCTGTACACTTACCTGCGAGGAAAGGTGCCAAGGCCAGGCTACAGGCCAAGAGGAGGCTGCTGGGAGCTGCTTGTTGCATGGCTGATGCCTTGTCCCTTTCTCTCTGAAAGGCAGAAGCTAGTTAGGCCAGGTCCACAGGAAGAAACACCCAGAATGTCCAGGATCGACCTCCCACAGGAATAGCCTTTCTGCCACTTGTGAACCCCTCCTGAGGCCCTACTTACTTGGTGGGCCACTGTGAGCTTGGCCTTTGGAGGCACCTGGTATTCAGAAGTAGTTTGGGGCTCCTTCTGACTTGTCTGCTACTTTTTACAGGGTTCCAGGAGAAAGCGGGCTGAGTCTAGCTCCCCGGTGTGTTGTGTGGCCAGGCAAGTTGCCACACGTATTACCTAGCACCTGCACCCGGGAACACAGCTCTTCCTGGAGTGGGCCAGAGAGTACTGCGCAAGCGCAGGGGCAGGGGTCTCTGCTTCCTAATTGGCCCATCCCTATTGGTCCCTCCTCTTGCTCATCTCACTCTTCGCGGGAGCGCTGGCCAGCGAGATGCTAGGGCCTCAGAGTCTCACGTGACTGGAAAAAGCCTGATGGGCTGTTTCCGTGGTCCAGAGAATTGAGAGAAATGAGTCAAGCTGAGTTACTGCTTTTCCTAGTTGTTTGGTGTTCACTCACGTACCCGATTAAAGATGTCTTACGGTGGCTGATCCTCTTACCTGTCAACTCTAAACATCTGTGCTCCATCTCTTTAAAACAGAAAGCAAAGCAATAGTTACTAAGGGCTGGGGTTTGGGGGCAGGGAGAAGAGGAAAGGGGTAGTTGTTCAATGGATGTAGAGGTCCAGTTTTGCGATATGAAGAATTTATAGTGATCTGTTGCACAATGCGGAGAAGGCAATGGCACCCCACTCTAGTACTCTTGCCTGTAAAATCCCATGGACGGAGGAGCCTGGTGGGCTGCAGTCCATGGGGTTGCTAAGAGTCGGACACGACTGAGCAACTTCACTTTCACTTTTCACTTTCATGCATTGGAGAAGGAAATGGCAACCCACTCCAGTGTTCTTGCCTGGAGAATCCCAGGGACGGGAGAACCTGGTGGGCTGCCATCTATGAGGTCGCACAGAGTCAGACACGACTAAAGTGACTTAGCAGCAGCAGCAGTTGCACAGTGATGTGACTATATTTAACACTATTGTATTATGCACTTAATAAGTAAAATGGGAAATTTTATGGCTTTTCAAAACCGCAATTAAAAACTACTCCCTTAACATTCACATTGATTTCATTCTTTGTGATAAGTTCACTAGCTACTAGGTCAGTTCTGACCATTCTTCAGAATTTTTGGAAATAATGTTATTTATTTTTTTATTTTTGATGGTTCTAGGTCTCTGTTGCTGGGGGCGCTTTTCTCTACTTGTGGTGAGCAGGGGGCTTCTCTGGCTGCAGAGCAGAGTCTAGTGCTGACTCAGTAGTTGTGGTGCATGGGCTTAGTTGCTCCGTAGCATATGAGATTTTCTTGGATCAGAGACTGAACCTGTGTCTCCTGCATTGGCAGGTGGATTCTTTAGCACCAAGCCATCAGGGAAGCTCTCATTAAATGTTTTGACTCTAGGTTTATAATTTTCCTTGCTATAGCCCTGTGCAAAAGAACTTTTAGTCACAACAAAAAATGATCTATATTTGTGTTAGTATAGTACTGTGACGGGTTGGATGGTGGCCCTAAAGTTATATCCATATCTTAATCTTTAACCTGTGAATATTGCCTTAGATGGCAAAAGATTTGATTAAGTTGGGGATCTTGAGACCTTTTCCCTAGATTATCTTGGTGGCCCTTAACATGTATTCTTAGAAGAGAGAAGCAGGAGGAGTCTTCCCTATAGCTCAGATGGTAAAGAATCTGCCTGCAATGCAGGAGACCTGGGTTCGATCCCTGGGTCAGGAGGATCCTTTGGAGAAGGGACTGGCAATCCACTCCAGTATTCTTGCCTGGAGAAGCCCACGGATAGAGGAGCCTGACGGGCTACAGTTTGTGGGGTCACAAAGAGTCGGACACGACTAGGTGACTAACCCCCCCACAGAAGAGAAGACTCAGAACAGGACTATGAGACTGTGGAAGCAGAGGTTGAACTGACGTGATCACAATTCCAAAAGCCACTAGAAGCGGGAAGAGGCAAGAAACAGACACTCCCCACGAATATCTGGAGAAAGGGTAGCTCTGCCAACACTTGCTTTCAGAACGATGAGGGAATACATTTCTGTTGTTTTGAGCCATTCATTTTGGTAGTTTGTTACAGCAGCCCTAGGTAACCAGTAGAAGTGGCCCCCTGCTGCTCTGGAGGTGATTGTACACTTGGAATGTGGCTAGTTAGGTGGGAAATTGGAATGTTAACTTAAATTACTTTAAACTCAAATAGCCCAAACCCCAGAGCTATCAGATTGCTCTCCTCTGCATTTTGCCCGCCCTGTACTCCCATACAACCACAGAATAGGATTCCTAACTCCCAGACAGATGTTCCTGAGTGGAGTTTGCCATTATGTATGCTCTAACTTCAGTTCCTCCCAACACTCTCCCTTATGCTCCCACTGCAGCTTACCCAGGCCTGTAGTTTCTCAACTTCTTTCCATTATTGCCCTTCTACAAGGGCCTTTGTATTTTTATTTTTATTTATTTATTTAATACCTTATTCTACTTTACAATACTGTATCGGTTTTGCCATACATTGACATGAATCAGCCACAGGTATACACGATCTCCCAATGCCGAAGCCCCCTCCCACCTCCCACCCCACACCATCTCCCCGGATCATCCCGTACACCAGCCCCAAGCATCCTGTATCCTGTATTGAACATAGACTGGTGCTTCATTTCTTATATGATAGTATACATGTTTCAGTGCCATTCTCCCAAATCATCCCACCCTCTCTCTCTCCCTCAGAGGCCAAAAGTCTGTTCTATACCTCTGTGTTCCTTTTGTTGTCTCACATACAGGGTCATCATTACTATCTTTCTAAATTCCATATATATGTGTCAGTATACTGTATTGGTGCTTTTCTCTCTGGCTCACTTCACTCTGTATAATTGGCTCCAGTTTCATCCATCTCATTAACTGAGTCAAATTTATTCTTTTTAAGGGCTGAGTAATACTCCATGGTGTATATGTACCACAGCTTTCTTATCCATTCATCTGCTGATAGACATCTAGGTTGCTTCCATGTCCTGGCTATTATAAACAATGCTGCAATGAACATTGGGGTACATGTGTCTCTTTCAATTCTGGTTTCCTC
>SJYC01062685.1:0-10498 GCA_006408675.1 Madoqua kirkii
TGTAGATTGCTTTGGGTAGTATACTCATTTTCACTATATTGACTCTTCCGATCCATGAACATGGTATATTTCTCCATCTATTAGTGTCCTCTTTGATTTCTTTCGTCAGTGTTTTATAGTTTTCGATATATAGGTCTTTAGTTTCCTTAGGTAGGTATATTCCTAAGTATTTTATTCTTTTTGTTGCAATGGTGAATGGATACAAGGGCCTTTTTAGATCCCTTTCCTTCCTATTGGCTCCTCTGTTGTGAAATTTTAATACCACTGTTATATTATTTATTTGTACATGTACTGTGATCTTTTGGAGGGCCACACACTATTGTGATATATAAGATTTCTTCCCCCTTCCTCAAAATGGCAAAACCAATACAATATTATAAAGTAATTAGCCTCCAATTAAAATTAATAAATTTATATTAAAAAATGCTCCAATTACAAAACTTAAAAATTTGAAGATCTTACTGGTGGTACGGCCACCATTGATAATGTATGTCCTAGCCCAGTGACTCTTAGCTGGTGGTGAATGTATTCCCCAGAGACATTTGGCAGTGTACCAAGACATTTCTGACTGTCACAACTGGGGGTCTACTGGTGTCTAGTGACTAGAGGTCAGAGGTGCTGCTGGGCATGCTGAACAATGCACAGGTTTGTCTCCCTCGCCGCCACAACAAAGAATTATCTGACCTAAAATGTTAATAGTCCTGAGGCTGAGAAACTTTGCTAGACTCAGCAACTAGATAACCAAGGATAACCCTGTAGCCCCACATAGTTAAGTTTCTTGATTTGAGTAGGAACTCTGGGACATATCACCAAACAAAGAATTATTACAGAATTTTAGAGAAGAGTGACACTTGGGAGAAATTTATATGAAGTTCAAAGTGAAGCACAACTATATGTAAAGAGATCCTTGTCAGGTTTGGACTGTGAGGTGGACACCCGAAATGTCAAAGTTAAGATAGAAGTGAATGCCTAAAATCTCATATCTGCACCTTTGCTCCTAGGTTGGAGATTAAGGATATTTGTCTGCAAAGTGATTTAGATTTTTTAAGGCAAGTTTCTCATTAAGAAAGTAGTAGTCGTTCAACTTTATGACTGAAGAGATAAAAAGTTTATTCCTACCCCAGGAGAAATGTTTCCTGTTAACTTTGCACCTGGTATTTATCTATGTCTTCTCTCCCAGCCTGATTAATGGTGGGAAGATTTTTCAAGCTCCATTAATGCCTCAACTGCTATAAACACACCTTTCTATCACGTTCCATTGGGGAGTTCGTATCTTTCCAAATCATTGCTGTTCAAGTTTAGATTCTAGTTCCTGTCTCTTTAGTGGCTCACAGCTTTACTGCTTTAGTGTATTCTTGTCAGGTGACCTGCCAACGTCTGCCTCTGGAATCATACAGGCACTAGAGCAGGGCTAGCAAAATGCCAAAACAAAACAAAGATCTCAAGCAAGCAACCAAGCAGACAGAACAAAATGAAAACCAAAATGAACTCTCATATCTGTAGCTACATGCTACAATAAACTTATGCTTATTATACTTATTTGAGTGCCAAGCTTAATTTGGCAATCTTTTTACTCCTTCTATTCTATCTTCCTCTGAGAAACCTCCTGCCCAAAAGACTTAGCTACCTGTTATGAGACTCATTGATTAATTCATTTGTTCCATTCAGTCTTCAAATATGTGCTAACTTCTAACTATGTGTCAGATCTGATGGTGGTGTGAAGAAATTAAGTGTGTACTGTTTCTATCTTCAAGGAACTCAGAGTCCAATAAGAGACTGGAGTCTAACAATTATAAGATATAGCAACACACACTGTGTATATACCTGATCAAGGTGGCTTCCTGTCTAAATTACCAATGATAGAATATGCATCAGTCAAAATGGATCAAGTTTTGCTGTAGTAACAAACACCACAATTTTCAGTAGCTTAACACCATGGATATATAATTTTATTTCTAAATTATACTCCTTGTTGCCATGGAGTGGCAGGAAGCTCTGTCTCAAATTGAGCTTCTTCAGTCACTACAGCAGGGGAAAGACAATGTGGCAAATCTTACACCACACAAATACAAAGGATCAAAGAGACTACAAGTAACTATACACCCATAAAATGGACAACCTGGAAGAAATGAACACATTTTTAGAAAGGTACAATCTACCAAGACTGAGCCAGGAAGAAATAGAAAATATGTACAGACCAATCACAAGTACTGAAATTAAAATGTGATTAAAAACATCTAACAAATAAAAGTCCAGTACCAGATGGCTCCATAGGAGGGTTATATCAAACATCTAGATAAGAGTTAATACACATCCATCTGACAATGTTCCAAAAAATTGCAGAGGGAGGAAAACTCCCAAACTCATTCTTTGAGACCACCATTATCCTCATTCCAAGCTCAGACAAAGATACCACATAAAAGAAAAGTATAGGTCATTGTCACTGATGAACATAGATGCAAAAATCCTCAACAAAATAGCAGCAAACAGAATCCAACAACATGTTAAAAGGATAATACACCATATTCAAGTGGGATTTATTCAAGGGATGCAAGGATGTACACAAATCAGTCATTGGATTGATTCTTAAATGTCCCCCCAGATAACATGCTAACGGGTATGTCTAACTCCAGGGGACTGGAGCAGAGCAGTCCCACCATGTGCTTTGAAGGAGAGGAATTTTTGTGAAAAGTCTTAAGGTTTAACACAGACTAATATTTAACAACATCAGCAACTGTTTGATCACTTGGAAACATTCTTGTTTCTTTTTTCTGGTATGAAAAAAAGCTTTTAACTTTGTTTAAAATTTTTTTTTTAATAGTAAGGCTACATAGTTTGTTAAGTCGCTTCGTCAGTCATGTCCATCTCTTTGCGACCCCGTGGACTGTAGCCCACCAAGCTTCTCCATCCACGGGATTCTCCAGGCAAGAATACTGGAGTGGGTTGCCATTTCCTTCTCCAGGGGATCTTCCCAACCCAGGGATTGAACCCAGGTCTCACACATTGCAGGCAGATGCTTTAACCTCTGCACCACCAGGAAGACTACATAGAGTGATAAGTAAAGAGACAAAACAGCACCTTACAAAAGAGACAATACAAAATGTCTAAGATAAATATCTCACTGGACTGTTAATAATCGAGACCAGTGCAGTCCAATAAAATACAATGAGCTACATTTGTATTTTTAAATTTTCTACTAATAAAAGTAAAAATAAACAGGTGAAATTAGCATTAGTAACACGTAGGCATACCTTGGAGATAGTTCAGTCTTGGTTCCAGATCATCACAATAAAGCAAGTAGATCAATAAAAAGAGTCACATAATTTTGGGGGAGTTCTCAGTGGATTTGATAGTTTTATTTACACTGTACTTTAAAAAAGTTATTGGAGTGTAGTTGCTTTACTATGTTGTGTTAGCATCCAGAGTATCAGTTCAGTTCAGTCGCTCAGTCATGTCCAACTCTTTGCGACCCCATGAACCGCAGCACACCAGGCCTCTCTGTCCATCACCAACTCCCAGAGTTTACCCAGACTCATGTCCATTGAGTTGGTTATGCCATCCAACCATCTCATCCTCTGTCATCCCCTTCTCCTTCTGCCCTCAATCTTTCCTAGCATCAGGGTCTTTTCAAATAAGTCAGCTCTTTGCATCGGGTGGCCAAAGTGCTGGAATTTCAGCTTCAGCATCAGTCCTTCCAATGAATAGTCAGGACTGATCTCCTTTAAGATGAACTGGTTGGCTCCCCTCGCTATCTAAGGGACTCTCAAGAGTCTTCTCCAATACCAGAGTTCAGAAGCATCAGTTCTTTGGCACTCAGCTTTCTTTATAGTCCAACTCTCATATCCTTACACGACTACTGGAAAAACCCTAGTTTTGACTAGATGGACCTTTGTTGACAAAGTAATGTTTCTGCTTTTTAACATGCTGTTTAGGTTGGTCATAACTTTTCTTCCAAGGAGCAAGTGTCTTTTAATTTCATGGCTGCAGTCACCATCTGCAGTGATTTTGGAGCCCCTCCAAATAAAGTCTGCTACTGTTTCCACTATTTCCCCATCTATTTGCCATGACATGATGGGACCAGGTGCCATGATCTTTTGAATAAATAGTCCAAAAGTAAGAAAATAAAATAACTGTTGGGGAAGTTGACTTAAACGTGAAAAGAAGTGGTGAAGGTCACAGATGGAACAGTCAAAGATTTTCTGAGATTGCCTTGTCTATGTCCCAGCTGAGAGCAAGAAAGGGAGAGACACAGCTGGCTACATCACTACTCCCCTGTGCCAGGTATGTGCTCTCCTGCACCCGAGGGCGAGGAGGCAGTCTGTAGGCACACTGCCGAAGTGACCAAGGGAATGAGAATCTCTGAGAAAATGGCTGGAAAAGGCCCTGCAAGGAGGTGTGGGTGATGCCCCAGGCTTGGGTAGATCAGGGGTGCAGTATCCGAAAGTATGTAAATCCTGCCCCTCCGTCTGCCTATTGAGTATAGTATCCCAGGTCTCTCTCCAGATAAAGAAGGGAGAAAGAAAGGCTGGAAAGGATCCTTGGAGGAAATCCCTCAAGTGGCGTTATCAGACCTTTGATGGGTACCAGCTATCAGCTCAAATCTCAGGGGTGCTACTACTGGGTGAAAAAGCAGTGAGAATTACCTGTTGAGGGCAAGACCTTTACATTGACTACTAAGGATGAGAAAATGCCAGCTGGTAGGAAAGTGGAGAATTTTTATGTCTGAACGTTTTACAGTAAAGTGTGGGGACCTGTTCAGAATCTAAGTTGATATAAAGATTGTTTTAAGCTGAAGATATTTGACATTAACAGATTCAAAGAAAGAAGCCTTCTCAGAGCTTCATTTATCTTACTAAAAGCAACAACTTCTGAGAAATGAGGCTGCCATCAATTCTTTCTTTGGGGGTGGGCCTACTCCCAGGAAGAAGCTGATAGTAAAAGTACTATAAATCACCTCGCCAGAAGAATATCAAGGCCAAGAAGAAGATGGAAAGACTACTTACACTTGTATAAACAAACATTATCCTCAAAAAACTAAAAATAGAACTACTGTATGATCCAGCAATCACAATTCTGGATGTTCCCAAAGGAAATGAAATTAGTGTCTTGAAGAGGTATATGTACTCCCATGTTCACTGATGCATTATTCACTATAGCCAAGATATGGAAACAATGTAAGTGTCCATCCATGGAGGAATGATGAAGAAAGTGTGATTATCTATCTATGTATATATCGCCTATCTAGTGAGTGACCTATTTATCATCTATCTGTTATCTATTATATAAGTATATGACCTACCATCTATCTGAGATATATACCTAAAAGCTTTATCTATCTAGATTTCTATCTATGGGCTTCCCAGGTGACATAGTGGTAAAGAATCCGCCTGCCAATACAAGAGATGCAGGAGACACAGGTTTGATCCCTTGGTTGGGAAGATCCCCTGGAGAAGGAAATGGCAACTGACTCTAGTATTCTTGCCTGGGAAATCCCATGGAAAGAGGGACCTGGTGGGCTACAGTGCATAGGGCTGCAAAGAGTTGGACACAACTGAGCACACATGCACACACATAACACACATAACAAGATTCCTATCTAGATTTGTTTCTTATTATTTCTTCTGCTTCCTAAGTATAGGACTTATGATGAAGGATGCTTGGCATCTCTCATGTCTTAGGCCTAGGACTTTCCCATGTCATTGCCAAGTATTTCCTGCTGAGTCAGGAAATATTCCCATTTTCATGCTTTCATATTCTATTAAAGGAAAGAGCTAGTAGCCTACATCATAAATTGGAAATTCTATGATGTGTACTTTCTTAAATGCCAGTTCTAATTGGAGTTTGCCATTTTTCTCCATGTGGAGGTTAAATTCTCAAAGCTACTTATAGTCTTTATGTTGTATTCTGGTGTGTACATTTGGTGTGTTTAACCTAGTTTTCAGAAAGTATTTTTTTTCCTGGCATTCCAGCAGTATGGGGCTACCCAGCCGTTCCTGCCACACCACGAAAAGGGTCAACTCTTCCTGTCACTTCTGTGGTATGAAATGTTAATTAGAATTAGATTCACTGCAAGTGCCAGAAAACACAGTGGTTGATCAACACCATGATTTCAGAAACTCAATTTCCGTATTGCTGTTCTGATATTCTCATTTCCTGGCTTCTACCTCATATTCCAAGATGGCCACTGAAGTTCCATTTGCTATGACTACATGTCAGCCAGGAAGAACGTGTGGTGGGGTGGAGAGGAGTGTGACCCGGCCCTGACATCTGAGGACCCTGCTGAATGGCTACATTTGTGCTTAGGGGCCACCATTCAGAGCTTAGGTACATAGCCATACCTAGCTGCACTGATAACTGGGAAATGTATTCTAGGCAGTGTCTGCTCAGTTGAAATTGGGGTATATTTACAAAGAAGAAGGTCAAACTTTATATCTTAATATAGCTTGCTCTCTGTAGCACAGGAAGGCATGAGTAGACAATTTATCTTCCACTTTTCAGTTTTCAAAACTTGCCTGTCTATTTGATGAGCGAGAGGTCAGACATATCAATAGCTGAAATTAAAAGACGCTTACTCTTTGGAAGAAAAGTTATGATCAACCTAGACAGTATATTCAAAAGCAGAGACATGACACTGCCAACTAAGGTCCATCTAGTCAAGGCTATAGCTTTTCCTGTGGTCATGTATGGATGTGAGAGTTGGACTGTGAAGAAGGCTGAGAGCTAAAGAATTGATGCTTTTGAACTGTGGTGTTGGAGAAGACTCTTGCAAGTTCCTTTGACTGCAAGATCCAACCAGTCCATCCTAAAGGAGACCAGTCCTGGATGTTCATTGGAAAAACTGATGCTGAGGCTGAAATTCCAATACTTTGGCCACCTTATGCAAAGAGTTGACTCACTGGAAAAGACTCTGATGCTGGGAGGGATTGGGGGCAGGAGGAGTAGGGGATGACAGAGGATGAGATGGCTGGATGGCTCATGGACTCGATGGACGTGAGTCTGAGTGAACTCTGGGAGACGGTGATGAACAGGGAGGCCTGGCGTGCTGCGATTTAAGGGGTCACAAAGAGTCAGACACGACTGAGGGACTGAACTGAACTGAACTGATGGCTTTCTCCTTTGCTTGGGAAAGCGCTAAGGAGTTAAAGATCATGCTTATAATGTACAGGGCTGGGAAATGTGGTGAATAAGGGGATCTTGTTTTGGAATTCTGTGGTCGGATGAGATTATGAGATGTTTGCCTGCACATAATCCTTTGGAATAGAACTCACTCTCCCCTTAGTTAATTTCTTTTTGAGAAGCGAATGTAGTTAAAATGTTTGGGTGGAAACGTACTTCTCAATGATGTTCTCGTCCCCGCCCCCAACTTTTCTAATGAGTAATTTATAATTAGTTAAGCCACGATTCAGAATTCCAGGGTGGAGATCACCATGTACTTAGGTCCCACTTCACCACACTGGGGGAAGGATGGAGGACAGAGGAAGTGGGATGGAGCCAGGTCACATCTTCCCAGGAAACATGCTTTCTGTCTGCCAGTCATTCCAGGCTGATACCCAGGATATGGGGCAGAAGGACTTTTACAGATGCAGGTACCATTAGCACATGACACTGCTCTCTCCTGCGTTAGCAGTCATTGCCTTCTCAATGCAGTGGAAGTCAGGTAGTTCTGGTCTGATCCTGGAGGGGGAGGCAACTGTCAAAAGGAACAGTCTGGTAGTTGATTTTGGTCTTGATGTCTTCTGCTATTCTGCTGAGTCCTACTAAAGATGCCCCTGAAGCTGCAGGAAGCACAGTGTGATCCTCACTGTGGATAACCAGAAGTGGAAGAAAAGGCTGGACTGTTCTCAATTTTTATTATCCAGCTTCGGTATAAAGGATGTAGATTGGGCTTTCAGGATGGGTTTCTGGCCTCTGGAGACTTTTAGGGATGTCTTAAAATACATAGAGTGACTGGTGGCATGTCTTATGGCAGTTGCATTATATAAGCAAAGATTTATGGTGGCAAAGTATGGTCTAATTTGGAGGTACTAGACTGCAAATCAGTCTCTATCCCTTCCTACCTCCCTGCCTTCCTGCTGCTTTCCCTCTTTTCTGTCTGTATTCTTCTTCCTTTCTTTCTTTTTGATACTTATTGAGGCCTTATAAAAGTTAGGCACTATGGTGAAGTCATGGAGACTCCCTGCTCTCATGTACCGTGAGGAGACAGACTTAATTGAAGAACTAAAGGCTAGGAAGGATATGGGACATATCTAAAAGAACTTGACTTAGTTTGGAATTATGGAGAAGAATTCCTTGAAGAGATGATACTTGGGCTAAGGAAGGAAGGATTCTAAGCACAGAGGAAAAAGCAGCATCCCAGGCAGAGGAACAGCTCTGGAAATGGCCTGGGAGGAAGAAGGAGCAGAGGAGCAGGATTAAGGAGAAAGAAACATGAGATGAAGGGAAGACCACCAGACTCTTCAGGGCTTTGTAAGCAATGGGAAAGATTATTTGTTTTACCTGAGTGCATTAATTCATTCACATAGTCGTTATTCAATATTTAATAAATGCCAACTGTGTGCCAAGTGCAAAAACAACATTCGTCCTCATGGAGCTTACCTTATGGTAGAAGACAGATGGTAAACAATATATGTATGTAAAAATATATCATGTATCAGATGATGACATGTGAAGGAACAACGGCAATTGCTAAAACAATTTAAGGGGAGGTTATGGGGTGAAGTCGGTGGCATGGGGTTAGATTTGTGTTCAGAAATCTCGTTGGCTACATCTCAAGGAAAAAAACCTGTGGTTTTGTACGTGAAGTGTGGTACGAATGGGGGCAAGGAGACCTGTTTGGACATTCCTGACTCATCCACTGTATCTTTAGACTATGGTAGTGGTGGCTGCAACCCTAAGGGCATACGCCTTGTCGGAAGCTAAGCATTGACAGTCAAATAAATGCACTGTCTTGAGGACTTTGTGAGAGACTGAATATGAGTGGCGATGCACAGCTACTGACCTGGTGAGACATTCACTCAGTTACCTGACATGAACGTGAGATCATGACTTTGTGTCTTGGCATGATGAATTTGAGGTACCTTTGAAACATCCAGTGTGGTGTCATGTGGAGTTGGGTGTTAAGCCTTGTAGGAGACATCTGGCTAGCTAATAAATATATGACCAAGTTTGGTGTCAGGTGGTAACTGAAGTCATGGCTATGAATTAGAGTGATAAGAGAGAGTGTGGATAGAGAAGGGGTAGGCACCAGGTTCTGAGGCACTCATCACTTAATAGGGAGGAGTGGGCCAGAAGAGAGATTTTCAAGGAGGAACTAACAACAATGCCAACATTGGATAAGGTACGAAAATGCTCTTTAGCTTTATCTGTTGATTCAACAGGTATTTATTGATAGACCCTGTGCCCGTCATTCTTCTAGGAATCGGAATTAAGAATCAAAGCCTCTGTACTCCCATACATGCTAAAGGGAAAAAGAAACATAGGATACACAAATGAAGTTAGAAAAAGATGATGGAGTGGGAATGACATTTTGGACAGGGTGGCCAGTGTAGGAATCCTTAAAAGGTCACATTTGAGCAGTTCCTAAATGAAGTGAAGGCAGAAACCATACAAAAATGTAGGGGGAAGTACCCAGGCATTGAGATCTCTGCACTGAAGGACCCCTAGATGGGATTGCGCTTAGGAATTTTGGGCAACAGCAAGAGAGTTACTGTGGCTGGAGGAGAAGAATAAAGGAGACATTTGGGGAGATAGCCAGCAATGAAAGCCCTTTGAAGGGAAGGGAAGCCCTTGGACAGTCAGTGACATGGAGATGATGAGTTATTGCTGCTTCAGACAAGGGATGGATGGAGAAGCTGGCCTGGAGTTTGCTGAGGTGGGGAAGGTGAGTGGGGAGTGGACACAAACCATTTGGACATCTCTTTGAAGTGTGGGAGCTGGAAGGGAATGAGGAGTGCCCCTTTCACTTTTCTGTATGTGGATTTGAGACTGCTCATTCTGGAAGGCAATCCTAGAATGGGCACCTGGAGCCACAGGCACATCTTAGAGGTGAGGCTCCTTCTCTCCTGAGTCTTAAACAGTCCTACCCACCCCACACCTCCCTATGACCTTCTTCATTGCTCCCGTCACTTCCTTGTTCCTGAGGCTGTAGATGACAGGATTCAACATGGGTGTGAGGACTGTATAGAAGACGGATACTACGTTATCCTGGCCTGGAGAGTGGTAGGATGCAGGTAACATGTAAGTGTAGACAAGGGGCCCATAGAAGAGGTTGACAACTGCCACGTGGGAGGAGCAGGTGGCTAGGGCCTTCTTACGCCCCTCCACAGAGCGCATCCGGAGCACAGCTGCGAGGATTAAGGCATAGGAGGTGGTGATGAAGGCAATGGGCACCAGGAGGACCACCACACCCGTCACAAAGAGCACCTGCTCATAAGCAGCCGTGTCAGCACAGGCCAACCTCAACAGTGAGGGCACCTCGCAGAAGAAGTGCGCAATCTTC
>SJYC01062686.1:0-34851 GCA_006408675.1 Madoqua kirkii
CTGGACTGTTCTCAATTTTTATTATCCAGCTTCGGTATAAAGGATGTAGATTGGGCTTTCAGGATGGGTTTCTGGCCTCTGGAGACTTTTAGAGGTGTCTTAAAATACATAGAGTGACTGGTGGCATATCTTACGGCAGTTGCATTAGATAAGCAAAGATTTATGGTGGCAAAGTATGATCTAATTTGGAGGTACTAGACTGCAAATCAGTCTCTATCCCTTCCTACCTCCCTGCCTTCCTGCTGCTTTCCCTCTTTTCTGTCTGTATTCTTCTTCCTTTCTTTCTTTTTGATACTTATTGAGGCCTTATAAAAGTTAGGCACTATGGTGAAGTCATGGAGACTCCCTGCTCTCATGTACCGTGAGGAGACAGACTTAATTGAAGAACTAAAGGCTAGGAAGGATATGGGACATATCTAAAAGAACTTGACTTAGTTTGGAATTATGGAGAAGAATTCCTTGAAGAGATGATACTTGGGCTAAGGAAGGAAGGATTCTAAGCACAGAGGAGAAAGCAGCATCCCAGGCAGAGGAACAACTTGGGAAATGACCTGGAAGGAAGAAGGAGCAGAGGAGCAAGATTAAGGAGAAAGAAACATGAGATGAAGGGAAGACCACCAGACTCTTCAGGGCTTTGTAAGCAATGGGAAAGATTATTTGTTTTACCTGAGTGCATTAATTCATTCACATAGTCGTTATTCAATATTTAATAAATGCCAACTGTGTGCCAAGTGCAAAAACAACATTCGTCCTCATGGAGCTTACCTTAAGGTAGAAGACAGATGGTAAACAATATATGTATGTAAAAATATATCATGTATCAGATGATGACATGTGAAGGAACAACGGCAATTGCTAAAACAATTTAAGGGGAGGTTATGGGGTGAAGTCGGTGGCATGGGGTTAGATTTGTGTTCAGAAATCTCGTTGGCTACATCTCAAGGAAAAAAAACCTGTGGTTTTGTACTTGAAATGTGGTACGAATGAGGGCAAGGAGACCTGTTTGGACATTCCTGACTCATCCACTGTATCTTTAGACTATGGTAGTGGTGGCTGCAACCCTAAGGGCGTACGCCTTGTCGGAAGCTAAGCATTGACAGTCAAATAAATGCACTGTCTTGAGGACTTTGTGAGAGATTGAATATGAGTGGCGATGCACAGCTACTGACCTGGTGAGACATTCACTCAATTACCTTACATGAATGTGAGATCATGACTTTGTGTCTTGGCATGATGAATTTGAGGTACCTTTGAAACATCCAGTGTGGTGTCATGTGGAGTTGGGTGTTAAGCCTTGTAGGAGACATCTGGCTAGCTAATAAATATATGACCAAGTTTGGTGTCAGGTGGTAACTGAAGTCATGGCTATGAATTAGAGTGATAAGAGAGAGTGTGGATAGAGAAGGGGTAGGCACCAGGTTCTGAGGCACTCATCACTTAATAGGGAGGGGTGGGCCAGAAGAGAGATTTTCAAGGAGGAACTAACAACAGTGCCAACATTGGATAAGGTACGAAAATGTTCTTTAGCTTTATCTGTTGATTCAACAGGTATTTATTGATAGACCCTGTGCCCGTCATTCTTCTAGGAATCGGAATTAAGAATCAAAGCCTCTGTACTCCTGTACATTCTAAAGGGAAAAAGAAACATAGGATACACAAATGAAGTTAGAAAAAGATGATGGAGTGGGAATGACATTTTGGACAGGGTGGCCAGTGTAGGAATCCTTAAAAGGTCACATTTGAGCAGTTCCTAAATGAAGTGAAGGCAGAAACCATGCAAAAATGTAGGAGGAAGTACCTAGGCATTGAGATCTCTGCACTGAAGGACCCCTAGATGGGATTGCGCTTAGGAATTTTGGGCAACAGCAAGAGAGTTACTGTGGCTGGAGGAGAAGAATAAAGGAGACGTTTGGGGAGATAGCCAGCAATGAAAGCCCTTTGAAGGGAAGGGAAGCCCTTGGACAGTCAGTGACATGGAGATGATGAGTTATTGCTGCTTCAGACAAGGGATGGATGGAGAAGCTGGCCTGGAGTTTGCTGAGGTGGGGAAGGTGAGTGGGGAGTGGACACAAACCATTTGGACATCTCTTTGAAGTGTGGGAGCTGGAAGGGAATGAGGAGTGCCCCTTTCACTTTTCTGTATGTGGATTTGAGACTGCTCATTCTGGAAGGCAATCCTAGAATGGGCACCTGGAGCCACAGGCACATCTTAGAGGTGAGGCTCCTTCTCTCCTGAGTCTTAAACAGTCCTACCCACCCCACACCTCCCTATGACCTTCTTCATTGCTCCTGTCACTTCCTTGTTCCTGAGGCTGTAGATGACAGGATTCAACATGGGTGTGAGGACTGTATAGAAGACGGATACTACGTTATCCTGGCCTGGAGAGTGGTAGGATGCAGGTAACATGTAAGTGTAGACAAGGGGCCCATAGAAGAGGTTGATGACTGCCACGTGGGAGGAGCAGGTGGCTAGGGCCTTCTTACGCCCCTCCACAGAGCGCATCCGGAGCACAGCTGTGAGGATTAAGGCATAGGAGGTGGTGATGAAGGCAATGGGCACCAGGAGGACCACCACACCCGTCACAAAGAGCACCTGCTCATAAGCAGCCGTGTCAGCACAGGCCAACCTCAACAGTGAGGGCACCTCGCAGAAGAAGTGCGCAATCTTCTGTGAGCCACAGTAGGGGAACTGCAGGGTCAGCGCAGTCTGGATGGAGGCATTGAGCGACCCTCCCAGCCAGGAGGCAGCCACCAGGAGCAGGCAGGTCTGGCGACTCATGAGCAGTGGGTAGCGCAGAGGATTACAGATGGCCACGTAGCGGTCATAGGCCATGAGGGCCAGCAGGATGCACTCTGCAGCCCCCAGGAACATGAAGAAAAACATTTGTGCTCCACAGCCTCCAAATGAGATGCTTATCCATCCAAAGAGGAAGCCTGCCATCATCTTGGGGACAGTGACTGAGGTGAAGAAGATGTCTAAGAAGGATAGCTGGCTGAGGAAGAAGTACATGGGTGTGTGGAGCCGGGCATCTGCCCAGATCAGGAGGACCATGGCAGCGTTGCCGGCCACGGCGAGTGTGTAGATGACCACCACCATGCTGAAGAGGAACAAGTGCATCCGGCTCTCATTAAAAAGGCTGGTGAGAACAAAGCTAGTGGAGGAGGAATGGTTCCAGGTCCTTCTGACTGCCTCCTGCTGAACTTCACTGCGAGGAGGAAAGTGAACTGGCTCACCAAGGACTCAGAAGCGTCTACTCTGAGTCAGAGAGAAGGTGACAGATGAACAGCAGAAAGTAACTTGCAAGGCTGGCTAAGGGGCTGTGGGAGTTCTTTCTAACAGTCTTGCAGATTGCGATAGGGTCGACATTTTTCCACAATGAAAAACTACTATAACAGGCATGGTATTCAGCCAATGCAGTGTTCAGTGGGGAACTTAAAACTCAAAATGCAAATGTCAGAAAAGAGGAAAGACAAACCAATGACCAAAGTCTCAATCTCTAAAAGTTAGAAAAGGAACCGCAGCACACTAGAACACCTTTTATAAAAACATACTTAGCATCCTTAGCAATATTTCCAATGAATAAATAGGCACACAGGAAAAAAATTATAAAAAGAAGATATTTACTCTAATGCTTAGTCTGAGGACTAGATCCACACCTTTATGAATTATATGGTTCAAATTCGTATTGTCTACCTGCCAACACAGGAGATGCAGGAGACATGAGTTTGATCCCTGGGTTGAGAAGATCCCCTGGAGGGAGAAATGGCAACTCACTGCAATATTTTTGCCTGAAAAATCCCAGTGGATGGAGGAGCCTAGGGAACTACAGTCCCTGAGGTGGTAAAGGATCAAACATGACTGGGCGATTGAGCACACACACACAAATTTTTATGTACTTGGGTATCCATGTGATGCATTTCTCTTAGACATAGATGAGAGCCCGTGACTGTGGCAGACACAGTGTGCTTCATCAGTGGCAGAGCCAAGCACGGCCATGTTTCTCTTGTCACCTTGCCCCTCAGGAGTCCCAGATACACTCATTGTGTTCAGAGCTTATAATCGTTTTTCCATGGGTTTCTGGAAGTATGTTGTTCTCATCTTCATAACTGTCACCTTGTTTAAATGGTTTCCCGATAGCTAAGTCTTATTATTCTAGTAAGATCCCTTTAAAATTTTTCTTACTAAGATAATAAGACTTAGGTATAGGGATAGTAAGTAAATGGTCTTCGTGCTAAGTATAAACCTGTAGATGCCATGGTAGGAGTAAGTAAATCAGTTTCAATGTTTCCCTTAGGAAGGCTCTGAGGCTTTAAAGTTCTCTCTTGTTAAATTACATTTATTCAGGCAAAGTCAATTTCAGTCACTGTCAAGCTATGATGGCAAAGATGTCATCCTAAGGCAATTTAAAAAAGTGTACACAAGGGTCAAACTCAGAGTGCTTATTCTGCTATTAGTGAGCCAGCAGGGAGCTGCCCACCAGGCAAATCCCCTGAAATTTTGAGTTCTCCTGGATTCTTGGTTCCAAATGTCCCAAATCCTAGGAAATGACTTGAATTCTGGCTTGTATCTCCAGTCTTGAGTTTGATAGCAAGTGTCTTAAATGAAGAGATTGCAAGGAAATAAATTGAACTGCCCAGTGTCCTATTATAAGCTGAGAATATGGGAGACTTTTGGAGCTGGTGGACACCACTGGATCACTGAGACTGGGCTGGAG
The DNA here is from genome assembly GCA_006408675.1 of Madoqua kirkii. Taxonomy (NCBI): domain Eukaryota; kingdom Metazoa; phylum Chordata; class Mammalia; order Artiodactyla; family Bovidae; genus Madoqua; species Madoqua kirkii. The sequence continues at coordinate 4,716 of SJYC01062686.1, forward strand.
GCGCCACAAATTTCAGAGGCGTGCCAGAAATGTGGCAAACTATGGCCTTTATTTGCATGTCCTTCAGAATCACTAGCAGGGCTCTACAATCTACTACAATTTTACAAGTTTACAAATTAGAGGCAAGCAGTAATTTATAATGCGTGGGTGTGTCCCAAGTCACCTCAGTTCTGTCTCTTTGCAGCCCCATAGACTGTAGCCCACCAGGGTCCTCTGTTTATGAGATTTTCTAGGCAAGAATACTGGAGTGGGTTGCCATTCCCTTCTCCAGGGGATCTTCCTGACCCAGGGGTCAAACCTGCATCTCACATCTGCTGCATTGGCAGGCAGCTTCTTTACTACTAGGGTCACCTGGGAAGCCCATATAATCTGTGGGAGAGCTGTATTTCCTGTTTCCCTGAATCTAATCCCTGGGAGTGGGCCCTGAGCACCTGTGCTTCTGAAACCTCCCAGGCTACTCTGATATGTGATCTGAGTTGAGACCCACTGCCCATATCTCATGGTTAAATGTTCAAAGGAACTTAGAAGATACAACTTGCCTTGGGTCTCACTGTATATCACAAGGATACTATATATCACACTGTATATCACACTTTCCTCAGTGTTCATGCTGGCTCATCCTGCTAAGCCATAGGGCTCTTCTAATCTATGGCTTTAAACCCCACCATTTCCAGGCTGCTCACACTGGACACACACAGATTCCTTGCAGTTGAATCAAATATACTCAGAGTATAGCAGGTCTTACTCCCACAGCCTGTCTCTGAAGCTGAGCATGAGAACCCAAACACTCAAGATGAGCTTTAGGTTAAGATATAACACACTGCATCTATTTTCTGTGTTTTACAATGCTTTGTTTTCTTGATGGCTCACAGGACAGGAAGAACTGCTCCTCTTGAGGCTTAGCCAATTCTTATACATAGTAAACTACTTGCCTGGGAGAATGACTTTGATGTGAAAACCAAGCATCTGCCTCCAAATATCAGGATTCTAGAGTCCAGGACACTATTCCTATGCCCTGAATCACCATCAGGCCATGTCCCAGACAATGAGAGATTACCTCTGTCGCCCAGAGCCCACTGATATTATTTTTCAATGGAATCCTAAACTTCCTCAGTTGCTTACCCTGCCTGCCTCACTCAGTTCTTCCCACAAAACCCAGTGAACACATGAGGCTTTGACTTACGCATTCCTCTCACTCCTGCTGCCTTCTGACCAACCTTAGTTCTTTCCTGCATGGTCTTGTATGGTGTGGCATTTTCTCTCCTTTTTGGAACTGTGAGTGATAATCTTTTCAATGGCAATGATCTCCTGACCTGTTCATCCCACCATTCCTTCAATAAAAGTAAGATCTCAGGTATATTTTAAACATTCCCTTGAAGAGTGTTTTCTCATGTCCCTATTTTGGCATTTTGCAGGACAGCTTGCATTGTTTGGCATCTCACATGACTCAGCTTCCATAGATTTTACAGCTGTAAAACATTCCCATTTTTCCAATGGGAGAGCAGCAGGAGCCTTGGTCAATATATTTTTCATTTTCTAGGCCAGATCCCAACTTTTTCTAAGTGTTCTAGAGTGGGCATTCTCAACCTTGGCACAATTGGCACTTTAAAGTGGATCACTGCTGAGGGAGGGTGCTGTCCTATGCCTTACAGGGCATTTAGTAGCATCCTGGGCTCTTCCATTAGATGCCAGAAGCATTTTCTCTCAGTTATGACAAACAATAGTGCAGACATTGCAAAATCGTCCCCAGCTGGGAAACTCAGCACTAAAATTCTACTATCAGTTACCTTTCTTTATGCTGCCACCCATTCCTCTAAGGCAAATGAAAAGTAAGAACTCACATGTGTAGAACCTGCAATAATGCAGATATGATAGAATGTCTTTCGCGGGTTTTACGCAGTTTAAGCCATTGAGCTTAAGGAATTAGTCTCTGGAGTCAGACAGCTTAGTCCCAAGCCTCAGTTCCACCATTTCCCAGCCCTGTGACTTGGACAAGCTACTCAGCCTTAGGCTCCTTATCTCAAAAATTGTTGGGACTATTGAGAGTTTTAAATAATTAGTACATATTTAGTGCTCTTTGGTAACAGTCTCAGCATTAATAACACCTGAAACTTAAATAGCACATTCTTTCTGCCTATTACAATTTTTATAACCTTATCTCCCTGTAAAATGGGTCATAAAACTAATTTCTCAGGGTTATTTCAAAATGTTGAGTAAGAAAAATGTTGAGAGTGTGTCTTTCGCATAATACGTATTCAATAAATGTTAGAACTCTTCCTTTCCTCACTAAAGCAAATTAGTTTTGCAAAATAATCACACAGTCAATACATGTACTTGCAAAGAGCCCCTAGTCTCTTCCACTTGGAGATTTACTTTCCAAGGTTTTCCTCTCAGAAACCTTGGAGGGGGTTCTGTTTGTTGTGATAGGATGGGCTTCTCACTGCATGCAGGATCTCCCGTCTTGGTTGAGAATTACCTGTGGTGACTGACTCTGTCTTTTCTTTTTTTGCACAGAATGTAGTTCATTATTGGCAATGTTTGTAGGATGTATGGTGAGTAGCTGAAAGAAACACACCCTTATCCACAAAACACTGTTACCTCTATGGCCGTCCTCTGGCACTGCCGTCTGAATTCAGTGTCTGCTCTGTGGGGCTGTGCATGAGAACCTGCACCCAGAGATGATTCTTTGGTTGTCCTGACAAAGTTCATTATTTTTTTCATGACTGTTTCTCAGTATTGACACAGATATCTGCAATGTAGTGTACGCAGTGAATGTGTGATGAGTGTGTGTCTCAGAATAATTCAGGGTGATTCTTTTTCTTTCAAGCTAGTTCATGGAAGAAGAGGATATTATTTTTCTATTCTTTCATCTTCTAGCTTACCTAGATCTGAAGCGGCTCCCAGCAAACATTAAAGAATTACCACAATGAACAACAAAGAAATCCTCAGTGTAAATGGTCATTTCATGGTGTTGGCTAAATATAGCCTGAGGCTTTGTTTTCTCCCTTATGATTTTTCTGCACTGATATGATTTTTTTATTCCCTTGCAGTGTGACTGATTTTTCTTTTTCTTTTTAGAAAGCACAGTCTTGGATTTTACAATTTAAGAGGTCTCATTTTTGGAGATGAGTGGTGTAAACAAACAAACAAAAATAACTTCCAGTTTGAGATTTTAAATGCTGCAAAGTTTTACATGAAGGGAGCTGTAGAATTGCCCTATATCAACTATGGAGCTGCATAAATGGAGGTAAAAGTTTTAAATCACTTGCCCACCTCTCCATCTCCCATTTCATCCCCCTACTCACCTCACACTGTCCCAATCTGCAGTTTCCATCAGGAGTCTCAGTCTCTTGTTGACTTTTTCCTTCCTAGGCTCCAGGCTGAGGTTCAGAAACCAGGGCAGGTCCTTTGTGGAGTCCACCTAGGGAATCTGAAAGCTGAAGCTTGAAATCCACCTCCTTCAGCAGGGCACGCCAGCCCTGTCTTTGCACAACATATCATACTGACCTTTACCATGATTAGTGTGAGCTGTTGCCTATTCCTAGTGCTCCTTCCAATTTCAGAGTGCCATGGCTGGAAAGCTTTTGTAAATACATTTGCCCCATTTTCTCATCCACAGATGCAAGGATTGCACAGTCCCACGCAGGTCAGTTCTCCTGATTTAGCTGTACTGTTGAGACTTGTAGGACATATGTGCTGAGAAGATATAAACTGCTTAGCCCCACATTACAAAGAAGGTAATGATATTTAGAGCAATGGTTCCCAAATCTGTCTACACATCAAAATTATCTGGGTAGCTTCAAAATACCTGTGCCTGTGCCTCATTCCCAGAAGTGGAGATTGATTTGGTCTGGAAAACAGCTGGACTGTTGGAAGGTTTAAATGGTTTCCGGGTATTTCTAATCTGCAGACAAATCTGAAAACCACTGAATTAGGGATTTCACAAACATGCCAGATATGCCAACAGCTGGCACCCAGATCTCCTTAGACCAGAGGTGGTCCCTGAATCAGCAGCATCAGTCACTGTCAAAATGCAAATCCTCAGGGCCCGCCTCAGACCTATCCAATTAGAAATGTTGGGTGGTGGCTCAGAAGTCTGTTTTCACAAGCCCTTTAGTTTGTCTGATTTTGCTAAAGATTGAAAACCACTGCTGTAGCCCAGAGGCTGTCTGTAATCCAGAGGGTGACTTTGCCCCCCAGGGGACACATGTCACCATCTGAAGACATTTTTGGTTGTTACAACTAGAAGGAAGAGTGCTAATGGCATGTAGTGGGAAGAGGTCAGGGTGCTGCTGAACATGGCTACACAGGGCAGCAACCCCTGCCCCCCCAAAAGGGGAATTAACCAGCCCCCAAATGTCCATAGTGCCAAGATCAGGAAACTTCTATTGATCTCTCTGATTTCCTGGGTGATTTTTGCCCAAACGTATGTTCCCTAGTGGTATTCCTATAACAAGTTCCATGGAGCAATATGATGAACAAGCATGTTATGGCAGCTGAATGAGGCTGTTGAGTGGTTAAGTGAGTGAAGAAGACCACCACTCACTACAGAAGTAAAGGGATGGGCCACAGCTCATCCATTTGACTAAAGGAGATGCTTTTGAAGTAGTGAAAAAACTCACACCTATTTAGAGCATCAAAACAACCTCAGCCTGGGTTTTATGGGATGCAAACAGACATGGTCAGGCATTTCCCGAGCAGTGGGCAGCTTGGCACAAACAGCTAATTCCACGGATGAATATTTGAAGTTGTTTGATATACACCAAAACATTGGTAAGTGTGGTTACTTTATAACACAGGGACAGAATTGGGCTTGCATGGATATAGTTCAGGATTCACGAGGGAAAAATTGCCACTCTTGCCATTGGCCTCGTTTATGGACAAACTTTCCACAGTTCTACTGATTTGTTTGATGCTCTGTAATTGTGGCCAAAATCTAAACTCGGTGCCAAGGAGACAATGAATGACTAATTTGTAAGCAGTATCACCACCTGCTGAGACAGGTCAGGGAACAGTGATGGTGAGAGGAGAGGTAAGCTTGGGATTTCTCAGCGCGCAGAATGTAGACACACATGGCTTTAATATTTCTACCTACCAGCTTACTGTGTGGCAGGATTGGGCTCAGTGTGCTAAATGCATATATTATACATAGGCTTTGTTATATGTGTTTTACAGGGTAGAAAGCCAAGAGTCAGAGATGGCAGATGCCAGACTGGTAGATTCAAACTCAGTCTGACCTGAAGCCACTACTTCTGGCACCATGCCATTTGTTTAGACAGCTTTCTGACTGCTCTCTGAAATCTCACAACTCCAAAACTTGTGTGTGACTGGTCACCAAATGCCAGCCTAAATTAAAGTAATTACTATTAGAAATGTCAGTTGACGTACTTTAACCTTGAGCCAAGAGTAGTAGCAGTGTTAGTGGCTAAGTTGTGTCCAACTATTTGTGACCCCTTGGACTGTAGCTTGCCAGGCTCCTCTGTCCATGGGATTCTCCAGGCAAGAATACTGGAGTAGACTGCCATTCCAACAGACTGCTCAAATAAAACCTGAGTGGATCTGTCCTAGAGAATGTTCTGTAGCCAAACCACTTCTTTCTACATCTGAAACTAACATAATATTGTAAACCAACTATACTTCAATTAAAAAAATGATTAAAATACCTAGGCAGAAACATCTAAAGAAACGGCTTACATATGGACAGGAGGCAAGAAGGTGAAGGGTTACTAAGTTCTCCTCTCGACCAGAACTTTAACAAAGTCCCCATGGTTAATGAATGTAGAATGAGGTGTATTATAAGAAGGATGCCCTGGAAGAGAAGGTTGTTTATTTCTGAAATAGCTGATTGAGGAAGACTGTGACTCTCCATCCTTCGGGATATTTTTACATATTGTTGAGCAGGTTCCTTACCTGTGCAGATATCTGAGTCCCTGCAGTTGGACAGGATGAGTTTTCCAAAACTGAAAGCTTTAATTCTCTCCTTGTTGGCTCCTAAGTATTTCCTTTTTTTTTTTTTTAAATGTAGGTAGTCAAGTGGCTTCAGAAAGAAGATACAATCTATATTAAAAAGAACTGTAAGTAAGAGCAAGTGTCAAGATCTGAGATAAAGTTCATCGTTTCTGGACATGTAACACACACACACACACATACACACACAAATTTTCTTAGCCATGATGCAGTGTCTTCAGGGCCTTCAGGGCCCCCACACTATTGTTTCAAACCCCGTATATACACAGCGTACTTGTGGAACAGGCTTGGGAATTGCTGGTTAGATCAGCACAGCGTCATTTTGGTGTCTGAGGGAAACTGCTCCCTAGTCAGCAATTAGAGATATAAAGAAGCATCTTTTCTCCCTCCCTGCTTCCTTCCCTTCCTTCCTCTCTTCAAAATATTTACTAAGTTACTGGAGTTATAGCTGGGGTTTTTTTGCTCCTATTGTTCTGAAAGTGAAAAATAAAAGCATTTGTCAATCCATCGTGTCTGATTCTTTGTGACCCCATGGACTGTAGTCTACCAGGCTCTTCTGTCCGTGGAATTCTCTAGGCAAGAATACTGGAGTGGGTAGCCATTCCCTTCTCCAGGAGAGTTTTCCAACCCAGGGATCAAATCCAGGGTTGCAGGAGACCTGGATTTGATCCTTTACCATCTGAGCCACCACAGAAGCCCTATTGTTCTAATGGATTTTTATTTCTCAGTTCTGAAAATAATCAGAATGGGAAGCAAACTGATTATTCTATTTCCCATTTTGTATTATACACTCTATTTATTATTTTTTTAATTTAATACTTTATTCTATTTTACAATACTGTATTGGTTTCGCCATACATTGACATGAATCAGCCACAGGTGTTCACAATCTCCCAATGTCAAAGCCCCCTCCCACCTCCCACGCCACACCATCTCCCCGGATCATCCCGTACACCAGCCCTAAGCATCCTGTATCCTGTATTGAACATAGACTGGTGCTTCATTTCTTATATAATTGTATACATGTTTCAGTGCCATTCTCCCAAATCATCCCACCCTCTCCCTCTCCCTCAGAGGCCAAAAGTCCATTCTACACCTCTGTGTCTCTTATGTTGTCTCACTTACAGGGTCATCATTGCTATCTTTCTAAATTCCATATATATGTCAGTATACTGTATTGGTGTTTTTCTTTCTGGCTTACTTCACTCTGTATAATTGGCTCCAGTTTCATCCATCTCATTAACTGAGTCAAATTTATTCTTTTTAAGGGCTGAATAATACTCCATTGTATACATTATATTTAATTTAACTTTATCCTCATAGTAATCTTATCATGTAAGTAAATAGATGATTGTTTTACACATGAAGAAACAGAAATTCAGTTAATTAGCTTAGTGCTTAAGGTCATCTGCCCAGGAGGTGTCAGATCTGAGGTGTAAACCAGGTCTAGATTATGGTGAAGCCTATGATCTTTGCTTACATGCAGCCAGCATGTGCTATGTGTAATCTGCCAAACCCAGATTAATATGCAGGAATTTAGGTAAAGTTAACATGCATAGACTCCCAGAATGTGGCTGTTTGGTGGTTATGTCTACACAGGTCTATTAAGGCACACTTTGTCAACACTGCTTTTAAGTGGGAAGTGTAATAATATTGGTTTAGTTTTTAAAAGTATATGGCCTTTGTCCTGTCCCATTGTCACATTTTCATTTGTACTTAAAGTGCTATTGGGATTGTCATAGCCAAGACTATAGAGTATTTTTCTTTGGTATGCTTTCTCTATTCCCTTGTATTCCTTTCTACCCCACTGTGGCTCTTCTGTCCTCAGCTTCAGCCATCTCCCCAATCTTCATCATCACGGCCTAACCTGAGATCCAAGGATCCTTAGATTCAAGTGTCCATCATCGTGACCTAATCTCATCATGTCAGTGCATCAGAACTGACCAACAGGGTTTCATGCATACTCTCTGCCCAGGGATTTATTGGTGTGTATCACATTCAGTCCCACTGAATAGTCCACGTATACATGACTCATGTAGTGCTGGTCTGCAGCTAAAGTCAGGGAAATCCCCATTTACTGCTTTGTACTTGATTCTCTGTGGTTTTTCTGCTCTCAAATGTGACTGCTGTCATTGTTTATATAACAATGCTCATTAAGTACCTCCAAGGCTGTGCTTGTACTGAATGAAAGTGTTAGTCACACAAAGTTGTGTCAGACTCTTTATGACCTCATGGACGCAGTCTGCCAGTCTCCTCAATCATTGAATTCTCCAGGCAAGAATATTGGAGTGGGTTGCCATTCCCTTCTCCAGGAGACCTTTCTGATACAGAGATTGAACCCAGGTGTCTCCATTGCAGGCGGATTCTTTGCCATTTGTGCTACCAGGGAAGTACTGAGGGAGGTATGGACTGTTTCTTTGAGCTGTTCTAGTTTTGTATGGATCATAACACAATACGCCAAGAGGTCATAAGATCCAGTTCTCTGCATAAGAAAATTCAAAGTACTTGGGGAGAGAGCTGTTATGGTGCCTTCCAGAGTCTAATTGGGCTGATAACAAAAATGAGCTTATGGCTAGCCATAGTCTTTTAAAAACTTGTGCATACTTAAGGTGCATACTTGAAGATTTATGTAGCACTGTGAAATAGTCACCACAATTAAGCTAATTAATCATTATGCATCACCTCACATAATTAATCTTTTTTTTTTAGTTGTCATACACAGGATCTACCTTAAAAGGCAAATTTTAAGTGTAAGTACAGTACTGTTACCTATAGCGACCATGTTATACATTAGATTTCCAGAACTTACTCATCTTGCATAAATGAAACTTTGTACCCCTTGACCAGCATCTCTTCATTTCTCCTTCCCCCTCATTCTATGCCCTATGATCTCATTTCTGAGTATTTAGCTAAGAAAATTGAAATCAGCATTTGAAGAGACACCCATGTTCTCATGTTCTTTGTAGCCTTCTCTACAGTAGCCAAGATATGGAAACAACCTAAATATCCATTAATGGATGCGTGGGTAAAGAAAATGTGGCTTATGTGTACAGTGGAGTATTATCCAGCCGTAGTCTTGCCTACTTTCATTTGCTTTTAAATTCCTTAGTTTGTCTTTAATAGGACAGATCAACTCAAGAGCAATTAACAAAGTTAGCTCCTGTCTTCTTTTGTTGAATACCCACATATTTTAAAACTTGCCTTTTCAGGCTGTTTTCCATTTCTCTTGAATACATTCCTTCTTCATTCTGACTGCAATTCTCTATATTCTGTGTATGTGTATTGTGGTTGTCTAAGTTAAATAGAATGCCTGAGACATTTCTGACTGATGAGAGATGCAATGGTGACTTCTGGGTCCTTGAGGGCTTTTTTGTTTGTTTGCTTTAAATTCTTCCCCTGCATAATTTGACTTACTTAGCTTATGGAAATCTAAAATTCCCTAATTATTTGCTTTATTGATTGTACCTGTTCAAACTGTCCAAATCACGTTTTGGGATGCCAGTTTTTTGAACCTATGTCTGCACACTTGTGTTAGCTCTACTGAAATTCTTCACAGCAATTGAACATATCTGTATAAAATACAGCAATTCTTATTTTTTTTTCAGATATCTATTTTTTATTCCTCCTAACATAGCCTTGTACATTAAAAAAAATTTATTTAATTGAAGGGTAATTATTTTACAGTATTGTGTTTATTTCTGCCAAACATCAACATAAATCAGCCATAGACACACCTATGCCCCCATCTTGAACCTCCATCCCACCTTCCTCCCTGTCTCACCCCTCTAGATTGCTACAGAGCCATGGTTTGAGTTTCCTGAGTCATATAACAAACTCCCACTGGCTATCTATTTTGCATATGTTAATGTATGTTTCCATGTTACTCTCTACAAACATCCCAACCTCTCCTTCCTCCCTAATCCCTCTGTGTCCATAAGTCTGTTCTCTATGTCTGTGTCTCCATTGCTGTCCTATAAATAATTTCATTAGTACCATCTTTCTAGATTCCATTTATATGTGTTAGCATACAATTTTTGTTTTTCTCTTTTTGACTTATTATTCTCTCTTTTCTTCTCTTATTCTCTTTTTGACTTATTTGATTTCACTCTCTATAATAGGCTCTAGGTTCATCCACTGGAACTGACTCAAATGTATTCCTTTTGGTGGCCGAGTAATATTCCATTGTATAATTGTACACAGCTTCTTTATTGATTCATCTGTCAATGGACAGACATCTAGGTTGCTTCCATGTTCTAGCTATTGTATATAGTGCTGCAATGACATTGGGGTATGTGTATTTTTCAGTTTTGGTTTCCTCAGAGTAAATGCCTTGTAGTGGGATTTTTGGGCCATTATATGGTTTTATTCCTAGTTTTTCAAAGTAATCTCCATACTGTTCTCATAGTGGTTGTATCAATTTATATTCCCACCAACACTGCAAGTGGATTCCCTTTTCTCTATACCCTCTCCAGCATTTACTGTTTATAGACTTTTTGATGATGGTCTTTCTGAATGGTGGAGAAGGAAATGGCAATCCACTTAAGTATTCTTGTCTGGAGAACCTCATGGACAGAGGAGCCAGGAGGCCTATAGTCCATAGGGTCACAAAGAGTTAGTTATGATTGAGCATGCATGCATTCTGACTGGTCTGAGGTGATATCTCATTGTAGTTTTGATTTGCATTTCTCTAGTAATGGGTGATGTTGAACATCTTTTCAACACCTTGCCTCCTTTGTCAAAAATAAGGTGCCCATAGGCAAGAGGGTTTATCTCTGGGCTTTCTTTCTTGTTCCATTGGTATATATGTATGTTTTTGTGAAAATACCACACTGTCTTGATGACTGTAGCGTTGTAGTATAGTCTGAAGTCAGGAAGTTTGATTCCTCCAGCCTCATTCTTCTTTTTCAAGACAGCAATTCTTGTATTTTTATATACATTGAAATATTTTTATTAATGGGATATTTAAAAATCAGCATTATAAGCTTTTTGGCCATTTTTGTTATTATTTTGAATAACAACAATCATGATAGCTACCATTTGTTGTACACTTATCATGTATAAGTCACTGAGCCATAAGTTTTACATGCTCACACCAACCATATGAAGTATGGATTATTTATTACATCTGTGAGTCTCATGGAGGCCCAGAAAGTTTAAGTAACTTTCTCAAGACTGCACAACCAGCAGAACCAGGATTTAAGGCAATGAATGTCATTTCCTAAAGCCTCACTTGTTAGGAGTGTGTTTCCAAATATATGGATGTTTTAGGGATTTATCATTGGATTAACATTTCTCAAAACAAATAGGAAAACATTTTTCACAATCACATCACCATCACCAGTGGAAACAATTTACTCAAATGATTATGGAGGAATTGGAGTTCTTTCAAGAGCAATCAATGCATTATGACGTTTGCTGGCTAGATTAAGAGCTAGAGCGGTCAGGTCCATCAAACCCATCAATCCAGTAGATCACTGGAGTAGCTGAACATGCACAAACTCCTTATCTTTCAGATAAACCTGCAGATGGAACCACTCCCAAGTGCTATTTTTTAAAAATATCAAACCACAAATTGTGTGTACATAAGTTTTGTGTACATATTCAAACTTTGCTTTTCAGTTCAGTTCAGTCACTCAGTCATGTCTGACTCTTTGAGACTCCATGGACTACAGCACGCCAGGCTTCCATGTCCATCACCAACTCCTGGAGCTTACTCAAACTCATGTCCTTTGAGTCAGTGATGCCATCCAACCATTTTATCCCCTGTTGTCCCCTTCTCATCCTGCCTTCAGTCTTTCCCAGCATCAAGGTCTTTTCCAAAGAGTCAGTTCTTTGAATTAGGTGGCCAAAGTATTGGAGTTTCAGCTTCAGCATCAGTCCTTCCAATGAATATTAAAGACTGATTTCCTTTAGTATTGACTGGTTGGATCTCCTTGCAGTCCAAGGGACACAGGAGAGTCTTCTCAAACACCACATTTGAGAAGTATCAGTTCTTTAGTGCCCAGCTTTCTTTATAGTCCAGTTCTCATATCCATACAAGATTACTGGAAAAACCATAGCTTTGACTAGACAGACCTTTGTTAGCAAAGTAATGTCTCTGTTTTTAACATGCTGCTAGGTTGGTCATAACTTTTCTTCCAAGGAGCAAGCTTATTTTAATTTTATGGCTGCAGTCACTGCCTGCAGTGATTTTGGAGCCCCCCAAAATAAGTAAAAAATAAAAATAAAAACTTTTCTTTTAGCTGTGTAAACTAAAATTCAGAAAACATCTTAACCTTACAGTTTTAATTCTTGGAATTTATGCTAAAACAGTTATTGATAAGAACAATAAAGCTGTGTTCATAAAAATATCCCATATAGCTTATACTGTATTAGAACAACTGGGAAAAAAAATGCCCACCTATAGGACTTCCCTGGTGGTGCAGAGGTTAAAGTGTCTGCCTGCAATGTGGGAGACCTGGGTTTGATCCCTGGTCAGGAAGATCCCCTGGAGAAGGAAATGGCAACCCACTCCAGTATTCTTGCCTGGAGAATCATATGGACGGAGGAGCTTGGTGGGCTACAGTCCACGACTGGCAAAGAGTCAGACATGACTGAGTGACTTCACTTCACTTATAAGGGAATAGATAAATAAATTTTGTTACATCCACCCTATGGAGTATCATTAATTGTTTGGAAGTTACATATACTTAAAATACGCAGCAACCTGGAGGAAATCTTATGAAAATAACAAAATTATAAAGCAGATCATAAAACTATCTGTGATTATAGTGATAAAAATTGCATATTTTAATATACATAGAAAAGGGATGAAAGACAAATCTTGAGTTGATGAGTGATGGGTGATTCTCTTACCTTTTATTTCATTATTTATACCATAATACTTTTAAAATAGTAAATACAGCAATATTGAATTGATTACCTTCAATCAATTGTTAATGATGTTCAAAATGTCAGTCTATTTTTCTGGATTAAACTATAGCTATAATCTACCAGAAAAGGTGCTTTTTCTCCAGCTCATCCCTAAGGAATTGAAGAGAACTAAAGCCAGGTTTTCATACTTCTTCTCATTGGAGAGTGAAGATAATTATTTTTGTTTATTTGTATGAAATCACTCTCCAGACTTTGCATTAATGATAAAGAGGACCAAATCCCAGAAGGCTGAAGCAACTTTCCATTGGTGGCTTGGGCTGTGTCTACAGAGAACGAACTCAGAAAATCTGTCACTTTTTGTCTGGTCTCTGATGAAATGAATGAAGGAAGTTGAATAATACAGGCTGCCCACACAGACCTGAGGACACATCCAGCTGTCTGAACTGTGCTTTTTGTAAGTCATAAGGTGACTTCAAGGCTTTTCTCTCTTACCTTTCTTCCAAGACCATACCTGCAGGGCATCTTTGAACAACAGGAATGGTCCCCAAGCAGACAGCACAAATTTGAGATAATCAGTTCCAGCTGAGAATGTTGTTGTTGAGGGAGTTATTAAGGCAGGCCTCTGGGACCCACTATCACTGGGGTGAAAGGTGGGGCCCCCACTGCAGAGTTCCAAGCAATTCTTGGAGCATCAGAGGACTCACTATATGTTAATGCTTGAAGTGAAAGTGGAAGAGTTAGTCGCTCAGTCATATCCAACTCTTTGCAACCCTATGAATTGTAGTCTGCCAGGTTCCTCTATTAGTGGAACTCTCCAGGCAAGACTATTGGAGTGGGTTGCCATTTCTTTCTCCAGGGAATCTTCTCGATCCAAGGATTGAACCCCGGTATCTTCCACATTGCAAGCAGATTCTTTACCATCTGAGCCACTAGGGATGCCCATAAGCATGTGGATAAATAAGTAATCCGATTTAAACACCAAATATTCCTCACCTTGACTCCCACAGAGATACCCATTTTTCCCTTTGGGAAGTTTCCTTCTCTGTTGGCTCTTCCTTAAAGGCAATGGTATATATCATGGCTGGTCAGAGTATATTTATGTGCTGGCTTTCTGTCACTTTTCTCTCCAATAAGCCTCCTTAACACCTTTACAACAAGGTGCTATACATTTGACATATATAAATCTTTTATACCTGTGCTTCTTTTACTTGAAGACTTGGGCCCCAATTTGAGAAGCATTTCATTCAAAGTGAAGTATTATAACACTGTGTTTTCACCTGGCTCTGGTGGGAATGTGAGTAGAAGACTCAGTATGCCTGCATTTATGATTGCAATGCATTGTTTCCACAACACAATCCTGAGTGAGAGAGGCTCTATTATCACTCTCACTATGCAGATGGGGAAACCAAGGCAGAGGGTTATCTGTAACTTGCCCAAGGTCACAAAGATATGAAATGTCAGATCCAGGACTTTAGAATCTTTAAGTTTACTGTGTGTAGGTTAACTCAGATTAAAACTTTAAAAAATTGATTTATTACTTTTAATTTAATTGAAATGGTCTTGCAACTTTTGATAATTCTCAAATGTGCCCATGAAACCCTGCAATGGGGATCCCGCCTCTCGCTCCAGTGGTAGTGGGTCCCAGAGGCCTGCCTTAATGACTCCCTCTCAGCTGGAAATAGGAGTGGAGTTGTTGAGTCATTTGATAATTTTATATATTTAACATTTTGAGGAATGACAAACTGTTTTCCACAGTGGCTGTACTGCATGCCATTTTACACTGCTACCAGTAATGCATGAATGATCCAGTTTTTAAAGAGATGAGACCTTTGTTAGAACTGATTAGATTTTTAAACTATTTTTCCAGTTTTATTGCAGTATAATTGAGAGATTGAAAATGATGTATATTTAATGTGGATAACTTGACTTTTATATACATTGTGAAATAATCACAACAATCAAGCTAATTAATGTAACCATCAGCTCACATAATTGTCATCTTTCTGTGTGTGTTTAGTTAGAACAATTAAAAATCTACCCTCTTAGTATATTTTATTTAATTTTTAATTTTAATTTTTTTTACTTTATTTTACTTTACAATACTGTATTGGTTTTGCCATGCATGAGTCTGCCACGAGTGTACACGGGTGTACATACATGAATCTGCCAAACATGAATCTGCCACAGGTGTACATGTATTTCCAAATATATCATACACTGTATGACAAACAGCATAAACTATATGCCACATTGTTGTAAGTGAGCTCTCCAAAACCTATTCATCTATGTAGCTGAAACTTCATACTGTTTGATTAACATCTCTTTGTCCTTTTCCCCAGCCCCTGAAAACCACCATTAAACTCTCTCACTATGAAGCTTACTATTTTAGATTCCACATATGATATCATATATTTGTCTTTTTTATGTCTGGCTTGTTTCACTTAGTATAATGTAGTACAGGCTTATCCGTGTTATGACAAGTACAGAATTTCCTTCTTTTAAAGGCTGAATAATATTACATAATATGAGATAATGTAAAATAAAATGATAATATATTATATACATGTTTATATGTTGACTAACATACTTTATTTCTTCATATAATTTCAAGTTACTTTCTAGCTTTCTTTCATTTCAGCCTGAAGTAGTTGTATTAGCATTTCTTACAGGACAGGTACACTTGCTTTCAAAAATATGTGACAGTATTAATTTCTTCTTCATTGTTGAATGGTAATATTTTGAAGGACATAGAAGTCTTCTGGCAGTTTTTTTTTCTTTTAGCACTTTAAACATGCCACCTTACTGCCTTTGCTCTCATGGTTTTTTATGATAAACCAGTTGTTAATCATGTTGAGAATTCCATTTATGAGAATTGCTTCTCTTCTGTTGCTTTTAAAATTCTCTCTTTCTTATTAGTATTTGACAACTTGAACATATATTAGCATTTTGGAAACTTGACCCTTGAACAACAACGGTTTGAATTGCATTGGTCCAATTACATGTGTTTTTTTTTTTCAGTAGTATTACAATATTACACAATTCATGCTTGATTGAATCTGTGGATGCAAAACTGTAAATATGGAGGAACTGTGTATACAACATCCAAAGTATAAGTTATATGCAGACTTTTGACTGTAAAAAGGTTCTGTGCTCCAATCTTCACATTGTTCAGGGGTCAACTGTACTGTGTCTTGGTGTGAATATTTAAAAATTTATCTTATTTGGAATTCATTAGGCTTCTCAGACTCTTGCCTGGAAAATCCCATGGACGGAGGAGCCTGGTAGGCTGCATGGGGTCACTAAGAGTCAGACATGACTGAGCGACTTCACTTTCACTTTTCACTTTCATGCATTGGAGAAGGAAATGGCAACCCACTCCAGTGTTCTTGCCTGGAGAATCCCAAGGATGGGGGAGCCTGGTGGGCTGCTATCTATGGGGTCGCACAGAGTCAGACACGACTGAAGCAACCTAGCAGCAGGCTTCTCAGAAGTGAAGATTTGTTTCATGAAATTTGGAAAAGTTTCTGTCTTTATTTCTTCAAGTATTCTTTCTGCTCATTTCTCTTTCTTCCCTTTCTGAACTTCCATAATACATATACTGGTCCTCGATGGTGGCCCGCAGATTCCTTAGGCTCTGCTCACTTTTCCTCTTTCACTTTGTTTTTGCTCCTCAGACTGGTTAAGTTCAATTTTCCTAACTTTGAATTTACTAATTCATTTTCCTGCCTACTCAGATTTTATGTTAAACTGCTTTAGTGAATTTTTCATTCAACTATTTTGCTCCTTAGCTCCAGACTTTCTATTTTATTTTTTATAATTTCTATTATTTATTGATATTCTCATTTTACTGATTCACAGTTTTTCTGATTTTCTTTAGTTCTTTTTCATAGTTTCTTTTAGCTCTTTGAGCATATTTTATGCATTTGAGTTAAAGTCTTCCTCAGTGATAGTTTCTATTAATTCATTGTTTTCCTTTGAGTGGAATATAATATTTTTTACTATTTTAATTTTATGGGAGTGTAGTTGATTTACAATGATGTGTTAGTTTCAGGTGTACAGCAAGTGATTCAATTATACATATACATACATTCTTTCCTTTTTAGATTATTTCCTCATATAGGTTATCACAGTATACTGGGTAGAGTTCCCTGTGCTATATAGTAGGTCCTCATTGGTTATCTATCTTATATATAGTAGTGTGTATGTGTTTATCCTAAATTCCTGATTTATTCTCTCTCCCTCCCCCCAACCATGTTTCCTCTTTGGTAACCATAAATTTGTTTTTGATATCTGTAAGACTGCTTCTGCTTTGTAATTGAGTTTATTTGTATCTTTAAAAAAATTAGGTTATACATATATGATATTTGTCTTTCTCTGTCTGACTTCACTTAGTATATAATCTCTAGGTCCATCCATATTGATATAAAAAGACATTATTTCATTCTTTTTTATGGCTGAGTAATATTCCATTGTATATATGTACCACATCTTCTCCATTGTATATATATATCATATATATATTCATTCTTCTGTCTATAGACATTTAGGTTGATTCCATGTCTTGGATATTGTGAATAGTGTTGCAATGAACATTGTGGCAAAGATAATCCTTTAGGATTATGGTTTTCTCTGGATATATGCCCAGGAGTGTGATTGCTGGTAGTTCTATTTTAAGTTTTTAAAGGAACTTTCATACTGTTCTCTGCAGTGATTATATCAATTTACATTTGTACCATGAGTGGTCCATAATTTTCTATTTGAGTTTGTGTGGTATTTTTGTTGAAAACTGAAAATTTGATAATTATATCTCTAGAATTCAGATTTCCTTCCTCTAAGGTTTGCTTCTTGATTGCGGAAAGCTTGACTTCTGTACAGCCAGTATTTTAGATTTCTTACAATGCTAGAAACTTAAGGACAAACACACACACACACACACACACACACACACACACACACACAATCCTGTATCTGCCTTTACTGATTATCTCTGTGCTAGAACATTCTTTTAATATCTATCATGATTCTTCCTTAGTGTTCCCTTCCTACTTACACTAAGTCTATAGATTAGTCTGTGGGAAAGTTTAGGGAATTTTCAGGTCTTGCCTGAATGCTCATTCTGCCTTGGGCATGGACATGGTTTTCTATATTTCCCTTATATATGGTACTTTTGAATGTCTTAATTTCCCAGAGAAACTCTCTCCTTGGATTCTACCCACCCCCCACCCTTCCAGGCCTTAGGCACTGTAAGCCTCAACTACAGTCTTTTGCCCTAGATGGCTAAGAAAAAAAATGAAAGTATTATTCAGTCATGCCTGACTCTTTGCAGCCCTGTAGGCTATAGCCTGCCAGGCTCTTCTGTCCATGGAATTCTCTAGGCAAGAATACTAGAGTGGTAGCCATTTCCTTCTCCAGGGGATGTTCTTGACCCAGAGATTGAACCCAGGTCTCCTGCAATGCAGGCAAATTCTTTACCATCTGAGACACCAGGGAAGCCCCCAGATGGGTATATGTTTTCCTTTTTCTTTCTCCCTTTTAAAAATTTTTTGTTGCCCTAAAGTGTTTCAAACAAAGCCTGATGCTTTTCCACCCAAGGTAGACTCTAAGCTAGGTGACAGAAAGACAAACAACTTTCATCAGTCTTTCTGGTATCCCCGGACAGGTTACAGTACGAAAATACAATAATTTGCCTGCTTGGCTCCCTCTGGAACCAGGGACCTGAGACCCATACTGGGAATGAGGCTGCCATCTTCAAAACTTGTGCTAGGCTGTGGAAAGGTGGTGCAAAGGCAAGGAAATGACACAATGCTTTCCTAATATTTTTTTTGTTTCCTTTTTAAAAAATTTAAATTTATTTATTTTAATTGGAGGCTAATTAGTTTACAATATTGTATTGGTTTTGCAATTGATCAATGTGAATCTACCACGGGTGTACACGTGTTCCCAATCCTGAACCTGTCTCCCACCTCCCTCCCCATATTTTTATTGCTTCAATTCACTTGGTTGACATACACTTTCTATTATTTTCTGGAGTTCTTACAAAGTTGATTCTCATGGCTTTTGATTGCTATTTTGATGTTACTCTGGAAAGAGAGAAATTTGGAGCTGTCTACTCCACCATTTTGCTCAACAGAGCTCGTTGTTTTATAACTCTTAGTAAAATTATATTTGAATAACACACATTAAATGCCTATGTCCTTTGATAGAAAATGACTGTCATTTTCACAGTAGTTTGGAAAAACTGATTTATTCATTCTGTATACATAATGTGATCATATAAATGGCCACAGATCTTGTCAGTTCAGTTCAGTCAGTTCAGTCGCTCAGTCGTGTCCGACTCTTTGCGACCCCATGAATCATAGCACGCCAGGCCTCCCTGTTCATCACTATCTCTCGGAGTTCACTCAGACTCATGTCCATTGAGTCCGTGATGCCATCCAGCCATCTCATCCTCTGTTGTCCCCTTCTCCTCCTGACCCCATCCCTCCCAGCATCAGAGTCTTCTCCAATGAGTCAACTCTTCACATGAGGTGGCCAAAGTACTGAAGTTTCAGCTTTAGCATCATTTCTTCCAAAGAACACCCAGGGCTGATCTCCTTTAGAATGGACTGGTTGGATCTCCTTGCAGTCCAAGGGACTCTCAGGAGTCTTCTCCAACACCACAGTTCAAAAGCATCAATTCTTCAGCTCTCAGCCTTCTTCACAGTCAAACTCTCACATCCATACATGACCACAGGAAAAACTATAGCTTTGACTAGACAGACCTTAGTTGGCAAAGTAATGCCTCTGCTTTTGAATATGCTATCTAGGTTGGTCATAACTTTTCTTCCAAAGAGTAAGCATCTTTTAATTTCATGGCTGCAGTCACCATCTGCAGTGATTTTGGAGCCCCCCAAAATAAAGTCTGACACTGTTTCCACTGTTACCCCATCTATTTCCCATGAAGTGATGGGGCTGGATGCCATGATCTTCTCTTTCTAAATGTTGAGCTTTAAGCCAACTTTTTCACTCTCCTCTTTCACCTTCATCAAGAGGCCCTTTAGCTCCTCTTCACTTTCGGCCTTAAGGGCACCTTCAATGCTTACATGGAAGTCAATAGTGTATGTTTTAAGTATATTTATGGTCATTTTTTCTTGGAATAAAATTTGATGTTTCAAGGAAGGGCATCTATAATCACTGAACCAGAATCTCTCAGAGACGAAGTATCTCAAATCCTGCTTTCATGGGAGGCCACTCCCCAGGCCATGGTGCTCAGTTCAGTCACTCAGTCATGTCCGACTCTTTGTGACCCCATGAATGGCAGCATGTCAAGCCTCCATGTCCATCATCAACTCCTGGAGTTTACTCAAACTCATGTCCATCAAGTTGGTGATGCCATCCAGCCATCTCATCCTCTGTCATCCCCTTCTTCTCCTGCCCCCAATCCCTCCTGGCATCAGGGTCTTTTCCAATGAGTCAGTTCTTCGCACGGGATGGCCAAAGTATTGGAGTTTCAGCTTCAATATCAGTCCTTCCAATGAACACCCAAGACTGGTCTCCTTCAGAATGAACTGGTTGGATCTCCTTGCAGTCCAAGGGACTCTCAGGAGTCTTCTCCAACACCACAGTTCAAAAGCATCAATTCTTCAGCTCTCAGCCTTCTTCACAGTCCAACTCTCACATCCATACATGACCACTGGAAAAACCATAGCCTTGACTAGACAGATCTTTGCTGACAAAGTAATGTCTCTGCTTTTGAATGTACTATCTAGGTTGGTCATAACTTTTCTTCCAAGGAGTAAGCGTCTTTTAATTTCATGGCTGCAGTCACCATCTGCAGTGATTTTGGAGCCCCCCAAAATAAAGTCTGACACTGTTTCCTCATCTATTTCCTATCAAGTGATGGGACCAGATGCCATGATCTTAGTTTTCTGAATGTTGAGCTTTAAGCCAACCTTTTCACTCTCCTCTTTCACTTTCATCCAGAGACTTTTTAGTTCCTCTTCACTTTCTGCCATAAAGGTGGTGTCATCTGCATATCTGAGGGTATTGATATTTCTCCCTGCAATCTTGATTCCAGCTTGTGCTTCTTCCAGTCCAGCGTTTCTCATGATGTACTCTGCATATAAGTTAAATAAGCAGGGTGACTATATACAGCCTTGATGTACTCCTTTTCCTATTGGAACCAGTCTATTGTTCCATGTCCAGTTCTAACTGTTGCTTCCTGTCCTGCATATAGGTTTCTCAAGAGGCAAGTTAGGTCATCTAGTATTCCCATCTCTTTCAGAATTTTCCACAGTTTATTATGATCCGCTACTCTGATGCATTTAATTCTTCTGTTAGGAAGTAAGTTCCTTGAAAGTTATCTGTAAGTAACTTCATTTATGAAAATTTGCCCAGATCTTCATGTTCATTTATTATCAGATATGTAGTTTGTGGGACTGGCTGGAGCAAAATAGTATAAATAAACAGAGAACCACTAGCATTCCCAGTGTGCAACATCATGACTACTTATAAGTTCATAAAAATCAATTCACAAATTCTTTACAATGGGAAAAACATAACAATTAAATAAGCAATTAAGTAACTTAGATATTTTGTCTGGTTCACAGTATAGAAGGGATCTAAGGAACATCTGAGAGGCTCTGCAGTGATACCTAAGGGAGCACGACTTACATATCTCTCCTCAGAATATGTGCTTGTGCTTGTCTCAGCTATTTCTTTCTTGACTCTCATGAACCAGGGTTCTTATGCCAACGTTTCAAAAATAAAAAGCAACTGATATGAACCTATCTTTTTCTTTAGTATCCCATCCTGTTCTTGACTATCTTCGTATGGCCAGGAGCCAGGAGGAGCAGAATTTAATTGTATAGTTTAGATAACTGTGTAAGTGAATGTCATACCAAATTGCAAGATGATATTTGTATTCAAATGCAGAATTTGTATTCTGTCAGACTTACTCTATGACTTGTTTTAGCATTTGACAGAAAGTTCCCTAACATCAAATACTCTGTCTTAATGGATATAATATTTTATATATTTTAATTTGCATTTTGGTTTTTATAACTTCCCTATCAAATAACAAAACTTGAAATTTGGGACTGTTATAAACAAATGTTATTGTTGGCACATGTGATGGAAGTGAGGCTCACAGAGACTAATATGTGATGTTTCGTATTTAATTAGTAAAAGTTCAAGGACTTAAATTCTCATACTTGGTAGGTTACAATTTTTTTTAAAAACAATAACTATTAATGAGAAGCTGCTTACTAATATTTTCAAAATTAGTTCTTAGAGACCAGATAAAGTTTTTGAAATGTGCAGAGCACTGTACAAATGTGAGAGTTAGTGATGGTGACAACATCTGATTATAAGCATTGTGATAAACTATTGCCACGAGGAGTATTAGAATACAGTTGTCACTACTCAAGCTAATTGGCCTCTTGGTGGTTGTCTTTCTGACAGACTTTTGGGGGACTTCCCTGATGGCTCAGTGAGTTAAGAATCCACCTGAAATGCAAGAGACACAGGAGAGGTGGTTTTGATCCTTGGGTGGAGAAGATCCCCTGGAGGAGAAAATAGCTACCCATTCCAGTATTCTTGCTTGAAAAATCCCATGGATGGAGTAGCCTGGCAAGATATAGTCTAGGGTTGCAAAGAGTTGGACATGACTGTGTGACTGAGCTCACACACAAGATATTCTTCATTGACTGTTAACTAAGAGTAGTAGTGGCTTCTGCAGAATCCCTCTTCCTCTTAGTCGCATCTAGCTGCAGTTAACAGCACACATTTTAAAGTAAAGGACTGATTTAAAGACTCACTATTAAAAATCAAAAAATGATGCTGCTAAAGTGCTGCACTCAATATGCCAGCCAATTTGGAAAATTCACTAGTGACCTTAGCACTGGAAAAGGTCAGTTTTCACAGTCGCACTCATTTTTCATGCTACCAAGTTAATGCTCAAAATCCTTCAAGTTGGCTTCAACAGCACATGAACTGAGAACTTCCAGGTATACAAGATAGATTTAGAAAAGGCAGAGGGACCAGAGATCAAATTACCAACATCTGCTGGATCATAGAAAAAGCAAAGGAATTCCAGAAAAACACCAACTTCTGCTTCATTGGCTACACTAAAGCCTTTGACTGTGTGGATCACAATAAACTGTGGAAAATTCTTAAAGAGATGGGAATACCAGACCACCTTACTTGCCTCCTGAGAAATATGTATGTAGGTCAAGAAGCAACAGTTGGAACTGGACATGGAAGAATGGAGTGATTCCAAATTGGGAAAGGCTGTATATTGTCCCCTTGTTTATTTAACTTATATCCAGAGTACATCATGTGAAATGCCAGACTGGATGAAGCACAATCTCCTGGAATCAAGATTTCCAGGAGAAATATCAAAAAGCTCAGATATGCCGATGACACCACATTAGTGGCAGAAAGTGAAGAGGAATTTAAAGAGCCTCTTGATGAAGGTGAAAGAGGAGACTAAAAAAGCTGGCTTAAAACTCAACATCTGGGGGACTTCCCTGGTGGTCCAGTGGTTAAGAATCTGCCTTCCAATATAGTGGAACAGGGTTCAATCCCTGGTTGGGGAACTAAGATCCCACGTGCTGTGGGGCAACTAAGCCTCTCGGGCCACAACTACCGAGTCCACACACCCCAGTGAAGATCTCACATGCAGCAACTAAGACCTGATGCACCCAAGTATGTATGTATGTATGTATGTATGTATATATATATATATATATAACTCAACATTCAAAAAATTAAGATCATGGCATCTGGTCCCATCTGTGTTGTGCTTAGTCACTCAGTCATGTCCAGCTGTTTGTGACCTCATGGACTGTAGCCCACCAGGCTCCTCTGTCCATGGGGATTCTCCAGGCAACAATACTGGAGTGGATTGCCATGCCCTCCTCCAAAAGATCTTCTCAAACTGGGGATTGAACCCAGGTCTCCTGCATTGCAGGTAGATTCTTTAGATTGTTTACCATCTGAGCCACCAGAGAAGCCCAAGAATACTGGATGGATGGGATAGCCTATCACTTCTCCATGGGATTTCCCCTATCCAGAAATCAAACAGGGGTCTCCTCTGTGGCAGGCAGATTCTTTGCCAGCTGAGCTACCAGGAAGGCCCCTGGTCCCATCACTTTGAGGCAAAATGATGGGGAAGAAGTGGAAATAGTAATAGATTTCATTTTCTTGGTCTCCAAAATCACTGCAGATTGTGACTGCAGCCACGAAATTAAAAGATGTTTGTTCCTTGGAAGAAAAGCTATGACAAACTTGGATAGCATATTAAAAAGCAGAGATATCACTTTGCTGACAAAGGTCCATATAGTTAAGTTCAATTCAGTTCAGTCTCTCAGTCATGCCTGACTCTTTGTAACCCCGTGGACTGCAGCATGCCAGGCTTCCCTGTCCATCATCAACTCCCAGAGCTTGTTCAAACTCATGTTCATCGAGTCAGTGATGCCATCCAACCATCTCATCCTCTGTCATTCCCTTCTCTTCCTCCCTTTAATCTTTCCCAGTATCAGAGTTTTTTCCAATGAGTGGGCTCTTTGCCTCTGGTGGCCAAAATATTGGAGCTTCAGCTTCAGCATCAATCCTTCCAATGAATATTCAGGATTGATTTCCTTTAGAATTGACTGGTTTGATTTCTTTACTGTCCAAGGGACTCTCCAGAGTCTTCTCCAGCACCACAGTTCAAAACCATCAGTTCTTTGGCACTCAGCTTTCTTTATGGTCCAACTCTCACATCCATACATGACTGGAAAAACCATAGCTTTGACTGTATGAACCTTTGTCAGTAAAATAATGTCTCTGCTTTTTAATATGCTGTCTAGGTTTATCATAGCTTTACTTCCAAGGAGCAAGCATCTTTTGATTTTATGGCTGCAGTCAACATCTTTAGTGAATTAAGAGAAAATCTGTCAGTTTTCATTGCTTCCCCATCTATTTGCCATTAAGTGATGGGAATGGACACCATGATCTTTGTTTTTTGAACGTTGAGTTTTTAGCCAGCTTTTTCACTCTCTTTTTTCACTTTCTTCAAGAGGCTCTTCAGTTTCTTTTCACTTTCTGCCATAAAGGTGGTGTCATCTGTGTATCTGAGGTTATTGATATTTCTCCCTGCAATTTTGATTCCAGCTTGTGCTTCACCCAGTCTGCACACATGTACTCTGGATATAAGTTAAATAAGCAAGGTGACAATATACAACCTTGACATACTCCTTTCCCAATTTGGAACCAGTCTACTGTTCCATGTCTGGTTCTAACTGTTGCTTCTTGACATGCATACAGATTTCTCAGCAAGCAAGTAAGGTGGTCTGGTATTCCTGTCTGTTTAAGAATTTTCCACAGTTAGTTGTTATCCACACAGTCAAAGGCTTTAGCATAGCTGATGAAGAAAAAGTAGATTTTTTTTTTGGAATTCTCTTGCTTTTTCTATGATCCAACAGATGTTGATAATTTGGTCTCTGGTTCTTCTGCCTTTTCTAAATCCAGCTTGAACATCTGGAATTTCTTGATTCATGTAAGCTATGGTTCTTCCAGAACTCATGTATGGATGTGAGTTAGACCATAAAGAAGTCTGAGAGCCAAAGAATTGATGCTTTTAAACTGTGGTACTGGAGGTGTCTCCTGAGGATCCCTTGGACAGCAAGGAGATCAAACCAGTCAATCCTAAAGGATATCAACCCTGAATATTCAATGGAAGAACTGATGTTGAAGCTGAAGCCCCAATACTTTGGCCATGTGATGGGAAGAACTAACTCATTAGAAAAGATCCTGCTGGGATAGATTGAGGGCAAGAGGAGAAGGGGGTGACAGAGGGTGAGATGGTTGGACGGGATCACTGACTCAGTGGATATGAGTTTAAGCAAACTCCGTGAGATAGTAGAAGACAGGAAGCCTGGCACGATGCAGTTCATAGGTTGCAAAGAGCTGGACACGACTTAGCTACTGAACAACAAAACTAAAAATGAGAACAATCCTCCAACTTCTCATTCTCTCCTTCTCCACCTCCCCCATTCATTAAAATAAAAAGGAAAACTGAGCTCTGAGGTTCAGTGTAAGTGATATGGTTTTACCTCATCATATTTAGTTTGAGAAATAAAATCCAATTCTAACTTCATATGGTAATACTTGTTAACCACTAGATTTGTGGAGAACACTGACCAAGCAAGAAGATAAAATGAAGAGGAAGGAACCTAAATACATTATCCTTGTGGAGACTGTAGTATCTTTCATTAAACTATGAGAACCCAGAATTTAGCATATCTATAATGTGTGACCATCAGAAAAAACCCAAGAAATGTAGTCCATTAAATACCTCTGTTTTGTTCTCCATAAAACGAGCCTAATAATTTTTTTAATTTATATTTCATTTGAACCTACTTGTTTGACTAATTGCACTCATGGAGTGTCTCTATCTCAGAACCCACTGGAGGTTATTCTTTTAGTAGGCAATAACCCTGACTGAGAAATACCAATAGCTCACTGCTGTGAACAGCAAGTGTGGCAGCAGCCCACTACCTGCTCTTTGTGTCCCTTTCCCTGTCTGCTTTCTCATAAAGTATTGTTCTTCAAACTTGGACAAATTCTTTTACTAGTTTTCTGTTCTGTATAAACAAAAGGCTGGGCTACAATGTCCCAGGAAATCTGGCAGTATGAAATCACGTTCTCATGACTAGTTCTTAGCATGGGTTGGCTCAAAAATCTGCCATTCCTTGTTTTACTTTTGACAATCTTTTCATGAATGAATTGGCCACAGACTATTTTGCAGGAATTCACACATCCACCAAAAATTGGACTGAATCACTAAAAAGCATAGAGTGACTTGATATGGTAAAATTTCAATATTTACTACTAAACAAGCATCCTTATGCCCATTTTTGGAGTTTGAACTTCAAAATTTGCTGTAAAAAGAGTATGAACAAGATATTAAAACTGATGCATCCTCCAACAGTGTCACAGAATCTTAGAATAGAATCAGAAACATTTTAGATCTGGAAATTACCATCAAGGCTGAATTGAATTCCTTAATTGGTACAAATAAGAGAATTTCCTTATATAGCTTTTCATACAGCTGGCAAATATTGATACCAGAGTCATGCCCAGGTATCCATATTCTCAGATTTGTTCTGCCAAGTTTTGAGCCAAAGTATAGGAAATACTTTAAAGGATAAATATTTACCTCTTAGATACTGTAAGTATAGAGATGTGGCTTATCATCTATTTTGTGGTTCCAGAGTTTCTATAGATGTGGCAGACTATTTATAGAATGACGATAGATTTTCTAACTAAAAATGAACCTTCTGTTCATTGCTTTTCTCAGAGCACCCAGCACCTTCTTGTTCCTCAGACTGTAAATGAGAGGGTTGAGCATGGGAGTGAATACGGTATTAATCATGGAGAGTATTTCATCCTGCTCCAAAGTGTGAAAGGAGTGGGGAGTCATGTATATGATCATGGCTGGCCCATAGTAGAGGCTCACTACAGCCAAATGAGAGGAGCATACAGCCAGGGCTTTCCTCCTGCCCTCTGGTGAGTTCATGCGGAAGACTGTGAGGAAGATGAGCATGTAGGAAGCCATGATGAGCCCTAATGGAAGAAGAACAAATGCAATGCAGATGACAGATACCACCGTCTTATAGAGGGAAGTGTCTTCGCAAGAGAGCTTTAGGACAGCAGGCTCTCACAGAAGAAGTGGTGGATCTCCCTGGAGCCACAGAAGGGGAAATGCATGGTGTAGATGGTATTGAAGAGGGAATTTAGTGCACCTCCACACCAGGACACTAGAGCCATCTGAAGGCAGACTCTTGGGTTCATGATGACTGTGTATCTCAGGGGGTTGCAAATGGCCACATAGCGGTCATAAGACATAAGGGTCAAAAGGAGACACTCACCACCCCCGAGGGCAAAGAAAAAGAAAATCTGGGTTCCACAGGCAACTTTTGAGATGTTTTTCTTACCAGAGAAAAAGTTGATGGCCATTTTTGGAACTGTGGTAGAAATTAAGGCCAAGTCAATGAGAGAGAGATGGCTGAGCAGTATATACATGGGGGTGTGGAGGTGGGAGTCCACCCAAATCAAGAGGATTAGGATGGCATTGCCAATGAAAGCGATGATGTAGACCAGAAGAATGAAGGTGATGAGGATGCTGATGTACTGCAGCTCTGGGAAAAGTCCCAGGAGAAAGAAATCAGTCAATGTTTCATTTTTTCCATCCATGTTGCAATCTCCAGGCTAGAACTAGAGGATATGGAGGAAACAAAATTTTAAAAGTGCTGAATGGATAAGAAAGCTGTGGTACATATACACAACAGAGTATTACTCAGTCATTAAAAAGAATACATTCAAATCAGTTCTAATGAGGTGGATGAAACTGGAGTCGATTACACAGAGTGAAGTAAGCCAGAAAGAAAAACACCAATACAGTATACTAATGCATATATATGGAATTTAGAAAGATGGTAACGATAGCCCTGTATGTGAGACAGCAAAAGAGACACAGATGTATAGAACAGTCTTTTGGACTCTGTGGGAGAGGGAGAGGGAGAAGGAGGGGGAGAGGGAGAGGGTGGGATGATTTGGGAGAATGGCACTGAAACATGTATAATATCATATATGAAATGAATCACCAGTCCAGGTTCGATGCATGATACTGAATGCTTGGGGCTGGTGCACTGAGATGACCCAGAGGGATGGTACTGGGAGGAAGGAGAGAGGGGGGCTCAGGATGGGGAACACGTGTATACCTGTGGCAGATTCATGTTGATGTATGGCAAAACCAATACAATATTATAAAGTAATTAGCCTCCAATTAAAATAAATAAATTTATATTTTAAAAAAAGAAAGTGAAGTCGCTCAGTCGTGTCTGACTCTTTGTGATCCCATGGACACCAGGCTCCTTTGTCCATGGGACTTTCTAAGCAAGAGTACTGGAATGGGTTGCCTTTCTTTCTCTAGGGAACCTCCTGACCCAGGGATCGAACCCAGGTCTTCCCCATTGTAGACAGACGCTTTATCGTCTGAGCCACCAGGGAAGTCTAACAGGTAATTGCTTCAAGCACAATGAAAGTATAAATCACCCAGTCATGTTCCTTTCTTCATGACCCCATGAACTGTAGCCAGCCAGGCTCCTCTGTCCATGGAATTCTTCAGGCAAAAATACTGGAATGGATTGCCATTCTCTTCTTAGGTGATATTCCGGACGCAGGGATCAAACCGTGGTTTCCTGCATTGCAGGCAGATTCTTTACCATCTAAGCCACCTTGTTAGATATTCTTAATCATATTTAATAAAGGAAAACCAAACAAATTTTCTAATTACAGGCACTGTTTTGAATTGAGCACACAGGTAGCTCAAAAGCATATCACACTAATATACTGATGAATTGTTTGACCAGTGCATCTTAAGATGTAATTTTACCACCTTTAAAGGGCCCTACACTTTCTTATTTGGTTCAGCCTCCACCACTTCTTCTTATCTCAGCTCTAGACATATCACTCTTAAAAAAAATGTTTGATAAAGATACATGAGTTTGCAATGCAAGATTTATAAATTTCAAGATATCTAGATGACTAAGTAAAAAAAATTCAGTTCATAAAATTGGGTAAAATTTGACCACATGGAAGTCCTCTTGTATGTATTCAGAACCATTTGAGTGAATGAATTTATGCTCTTATGACCCTGATTGTAAATTTGGAGCTTTCCATAGATAATATAAAATGGAAAACCTAACTTTTGGACTTCTTCCCAAATCTGGCATGATGAAACAGAAATGTAAAGGGCTAGTCTCTTGTATTTTTTTTCCACCTCTGTCCTTCCCTTCTCTGACTTCATAGGCTATTCTTGGGTGCCAGTTCTTTGTACAATGCTTCTCTTCAGAGACATTCATTCTTGCTGTGTCTCTCTAGCCTTCAGGGTTTGGATGAGACATTTCTGTCTCTTGAATGGGAGTTGATGAGGTAATTCCATCTAAAATCAATTCCACTTTCAAAGGACATTATATGCTGATGTGGGAAAAAAGCTTTTGAGTCCTCTACAGAGGATGTTTTTAAAATAAAAACATGCCTTTGAATCTTAAACACCAACTAGTATTGCAGTTCTTAGGTAGAGCTGCTGTTGCTGCAAAGTCTCTTCAGGCTTGCCCATTCTGCGTGACCCCATAGACAGCAGCCCACCAGGCTCCCTCGTCCCTGGGATTCTCCAGGCAAGAATACTGGAGCTGGTTTCCAATTCCTTCTCCAATGCATGCATGCATGCTAAGTCTCTCTAGTCATGTCTGACTCTGTGTGACCCTAT
>SJYC01062688.1:0-24373 GCA_006408675.1 Madoqua kirkii
TTGTTGTTGTTTGTTTCCTTTAGCACTTTGACTATGTCATGTCACTCTTTTTCTGGTCTTCATAATTTTGGCAGAGAAATCAGCTGATAGCCTTATGGGGATTTCCTTGTATATGACTCTTTGCTTTTCTCTTTCTGCCTTCAGAAAACTCTTTTTATCTTTAACTTTTGCTGTCTTAATTATTATATGTCTTGATGTGCTGTTTGGGTTTATCTTATTTGGAATCCTTTATGCTTCTTGTATCTGGATATCTGATTCCTTATTTAGGTTTAGGAAGTTTTCAGCCATAATTTCTTCAAATACATTTTCAATACTCTTCTTTCTCTTCTCCTTCAGGGATCTCTGATATGAATGTTGCCATGTTCAATGTTATTACATAGATCTTATATATTGGTTTCATTTAAAAAAATTTGTTCCTCTGTCTGCTGCTCTAATGAGGTGATTTCCTTTAATCTACTTACATATCACTTGTGTGTTCTTCTATGTCATTTAGTTTTCTATTCATTCCTTCTACAGTGCTTTTTATCTCAGATGTTGAATTATCTATTTTAGCTTGGGTCTTTTTTTTTTAAATTTAATTTTTAATTTTCCACAGTTTATTCTATCATTTTAAGTTATTGATTTTATTTTTTTCAATTTTTAATTGAAGGATAATTGCTTTACAATATTGTGTTGGTTTCTGCCATAGGTCAACATGAATCAGCCATAGGTGTGCATATGTCCCCTCCCTTTTGGACTTATCTACCAGCTCCCATTCCATTTCACCTCTTGAAATTGTCACAGAGTCCTGGTTTGAGTTTTCTGAATCATACAGCAAATTCCCACAGGCTATATATTTAACTGGAGGAAAATTGCTTTATGATGTTGTCTTGGTTTCTGCCATACAACAACATGACTCAGATCATACTCTTCAGCCTCCTTGCTCTCCCCTCATCCTAACCCTCTAGGTCATCATAGCATGCCAGACTGGGCTCCCTGCGTTATATGGCAGCTTCTCGCCAGCTGTCTATTTTACACTTCAGGTATATGTCAATGCTACTTTCTCCATTTGTTCTACTCTCTCCTTACTCCACTGTGTCCACAAGTCTGTTCTCTATAGCTTTTCCATTCCTTCCCTGCAAATAAATTCAACAATGCAATTTTCTAGATTTAATATTATGTGTTAATATATGATATTTGTTTTTCTCTTTCTGACTTACTTTACTCTGTATAACAGGCTGTAGGTTTATCCACCTCACTAGAACTGACTCAAATTCATTTCCTTTTTTATGGCTGAGTAAGAGTATGAAAAGACAAAATGATAGGATACTGAAAGGGAAACTCCCCAGGTCACTAGGTGCCCAATATGCTACAGGAGATCAGTGGAGAAATAACTCCAAAAAGAATGAAGGGATGGAGCCAAAGCAAAAATAATACCCAGCTGTGGATGTGACTGGTGATAGAAGCAAGGTCCGATGCTGTAAAGAGCAATATTGCATAGGAACCTGGAATATCAGGTCCATGACTCAAGGCAAATTGGAATTGGTCAAACAAGAGATGACAAGAGTGAACGTTGACATTCTAGGAATCAGCAAACTAAAATGGACTGGAGTGGGTGAATTTAACTCAGATGACCATTATATCTACTATTGTGGGCAGGAATCCCTCAGAAGAAATGGAGTAGCCATCATGGACAACAAGAGTCCGAAATGCAGTACTTGAATGCAATCTCAAAAATGACAGAATGATCTCTGTTCGTCTCCAAGGCAAATCATTCGACATCACGGTAATCCAAGTCTATGCCCCAACCAGTAATGCTGAAGAAGCTGAATTTGAGCGGTTCTATGAAGACCTACAAGACCTTTTAGAACTAATACCCCCAAAAGATGGGCGTTTCATTTTAGGGGACTGAAATGATAAAGTAGGAAGTCAAGAAACACCTGGAGTAACAGGCAAATTTGGCCTTGGAATGCAGAATGAAGCAGGGCAAAGACTAATAGAGTTTTGCCAAGAAAATGCACTGGTCATAGCAAACACCCTCTTCCAACAAAAGAGAAGACTACACATGGACATTACCAGATGGTCAGCACTGAAATCAGATTGATTATATTCTTTGCAGCCAAAGATGGAGAAACTCTATACAGTCAACAAAAACAAGACTGGGAGCTGACTGTGGCTCAGATCATGAACTCCTTATTGTCAAATTCAGACTTAAATTTAAGAAAGTAGGGAAAATCGCTAGACCATTCAGGTATGACCTAAATCAAATCCCTTATGATTATACAGTGGAAGTGAGAAATAGATTTAAGGCCTAGATCTGATAGAGTGCCTGATGAACTATGGAATGAGGTTTGTGACATTGTACAGGAGACAGGGATCAAGACCATCCTCATGGAATAGAAATGCAAAAAGGCAAAATGGCTGTCTGAGGAGGCCTTACAAATAGCTGTGAAAAGAAGAGAGGTGAAAAGCAACAGAGAAAAGAAAAGATATAAGCATCTGAATGCAGAGTTCCAGAGAATAGCAAGAAGAGATAAGAAAGCTTTCTTCAGCGATCAGTGCAAAGAAATAGAGGAAAAGAAAAGAATGGGAAAGACTACAGATCTCTTCAAGAAAATTAAAGAAACCAAGGGAACATTTCATGGAAAGATGGGCTCGATAAAGGACAGAAATGGTATGGACCTAACAGAAGCAGAAGATATTAAGAAGAGGTGGCAAGAATACACAGAAGAACTGTACAAAAAATATCTTCATGACCCAGATAATCACGATGGTGTGATCACTAATCTAGAGCCAGACATCCTAAAATGTGAAGTCAAGGAGGCCTTAGAAAGCATCACTATGGACAGAGCTAGTGGAAGTGATGGAATTCCAATTGAGGTATTTGAAATCCTGAAAGATGTGCTGTGGAAGTGCTGCACTCAATATGCCAGCAAATTTGGAAAACTCAGCAGTGGCCACAGGACTGGAAAAGGGCAGTTTTCATTCCAATCTCAAAGAAAGGCAATGCCAAAGAATGCTCAAACTACTGCACAATTGCACTCACCTCACATGCTAGCAAAGTAATGCTCAAAATTGTCCAAGCCAGTCTTCAGCAATACATGAATCATGAACTTCCAGATGTTCAGGTTGGTTTTAGAAAAGGCAGAGGAACCAGAGATCAAGTTGCCAACATACGATGGATCATGGAAAAAGCAAGAGAGTTCCAGAAAAACATCTATTTCTGCTTTATTGACTATGTCAAAGCCTTTGACTCTGTGGATCACAATAAACTGTGGAAAATTCTGAAAGAGATGGGAATACCAGACGACCTGACCTGCCTCTTGAAATCTGTATGCAGGTCAGGAAGCAACAGTTAGAACTGAACATGGAACAACAGACTGGTTTCAAATAGGAAAAGGAGTACGCCAAGGCTGTATATTGTCACCCTGCTAATTTAACTTGTATGCAGAGTACATCATGAGAAACGCTGGACTGGAAGAAGCACAAGCTGGAATCAAGATTGCTGGGAGAAATATCAGTCACCTCAGATATGCAGATGACACCACCCTTATGGCAGAAAGTGAAGAGAAACTAAAAAGCCTCTTGATGAAAGTAAAAGAGGAGAGTGAAAAAGTTGGCTTAAAGCTCAACACTGAGAAAATGAAGATCATGGCATCTGGTCCCATCACTTCATGGGAAATAGGTGGGGAAACAGTGGAAACAGTGTCAGACTTTATTTTGGGGGGCTCCAAAATCACTGCTGATGGTGATTGTAGCCATAAAATTTAAAAAAGCTTACTCCTTGGAAGAAAAGTTATGACCAACCTAGATAATATATTCAAAAGCAGAGACATTACTTTGCTGACTAAGGTCTGTCTAGTCAAGGCTATGGTTTTTCCTGTGGTCATGTATGGATGTGAGAGTTGGACTGTGAAGAAAGCTGAGTGCCAAAGAATTGATGCTTTTGAACTGTGGTATTGGAGAAGACTCTTGAGAGTCCCTTGGACTGCAAGGAGATCCAACCAGTCAGTTCTGAAGGAGATCAGCCCTGGGATTTCTTTGGAAGGAATAATGCTAAAGCTGAAATTCCAGTAGTTTGGCCACTTCATGCAAAGAGTTGACTTATTGGAAAAGACTCTGATGCTCGGAGGAATTGGGGACAGGAGGAGAAGGGGATGACTGAAAGGCCTGGCATGCTGCAATTCCTGTGTTCGCAACAAATCGTACACGACTGAGCAACTGAACTGAACTGAACTGAATATTTCACGGAATGAATGTACGACATGTTCTATATCCATTCATCTGTTGATGGACATCTAGGTTGCTTCTGTGTCCTGGCTAATGTACATAGTACTGCAATGAACATTGGGTACAATGTCTTTTATAATTGTAGTTGGGTCTTCTTTATACTTTTAGTTCTTTGTTAAAATGGTCAGTGTTTAGACAATTCTCTCTCCTGATTTAGTATTTTTTATTACCAATAAAATTCTTTCTCTGTTACATTGCTTATTGTTTCATTATTTTCATGAATTTTGTCTTGATTTTTTGATTGAAAATTGAAAGTAACTGGCTTTTTGTTTTACTCAACTATGAATTTGGGAGAAATATTTGCCTTTTTTGATCTTAAAGGGGTGTTCTTATGTGGGAGCATCCCTATGTACAATGTTTGTCCAACATCTTAGTGGTAAGGCTAGGTTTGATGTGGATTCTAGTCATGACTTTCCCTAGAGTGTGGTGATGGTTATCACCTTGGTAGATGTATGGCTGATGATGGAGAAGTTAGATCCTGTGCAGGGCGTGTGGCAGAACTTCATCTCTGCTTAGCGGCAATCACCACCCTTTTAGGAGTAGTGTCTGCTCTCCAGCTGCTGGAACAGAAGCTCTGTGTGTTGGGCTTGAGTTGACTCTGTTTTCTTTGTGTGTTTTTCCTTCTCTCTCTACTGGGTCCTTTGCCTCAAAGGAGGAGGGTGCTGAAGTAAGTGGAACTCATGTGCTGATGCGTGTAGGTGTGTTCAGCTTTACTCAGTTACAGCCCACAATTACCTCTTTTACCTGTTTGGCTGTTCTAGATCCAGTGCTAAGTTCTTGTGTGGCACAGATGTGATTGCAGTGGTGAGAGGACCTCAGTTCTTATCTTTTTTGAAGAAAGAATTCTTCAAGGAGACCAAGATTGTAAAATAGGCACAGAATTTATTGGAAGACAGCTTGCAAAGAAGAAGTTTATTTAGGTCAGAAGCAAAATCTACTCACTTGAAGAGGAACAGTGTAAGCATCCTCATGGAAGAGAAGTGTGCAATAGAGGTAGTTTAGGCTGCTAATATGGGGTTAATCTTCTGGGGTTGAGATAGTCACCCTTATCTAAACCCCAGGAGATTAACCCCATAGTCACCCCATGAGGGTGATTATGTTCAGCCTCCCCTATGATCATGTCATCTACAATTCTTTATTTAGACTTGCACCAGGAACCATTCCAAATACCTAAGTGAAAATCACGGGGGAAGGGAGTTATAATTGCATTGCTAATGACATTACAATGTGAGCAGCGTTACTAGAGGGTGACTTGAGACCAACCTCTGTACATGTGTTGGGCTGGGAAATCTTGACCACAAAAATGGGGAAGCTGTGGTGGTCTGCCTCTGTTTTTCATTCAACCATCAGCAGTTTATGCTTTTTTATTTGTGCATGTTCCATAGTTTTTAGTTAGAGTTTCTTGCTCAAATGCTAAAAAGTTTGTTTTAGATGCTATTCCTCTATGCCGTATGGCCTCATTAAGTGCAAAGCCAGGAGGTGTCTTTGCCTTCTGCCCAATGCCTATGAGTGAGGAGGCTGGCTTTGGGTCTGGCCCTGTATTTCCTGCCTCAGGTGGGGCTGGAGTGTTTGCTCAGCTTGGGTTGGAGCACACAGCACAACAGTCATGGGTAATCCAGCAGTCACACTATAGTGTGGGGCATTATTTGAATAAGCTCCAACAATGGCTACTGTTGCCCCACCTGGGCTTCACCCTGGGCTCCCAGATCCCCTCTGTGCCCCTTGACAAAGTCTTTTTCCAGGTCCTGTCACCCTAGTTCCAGTGCCAAGCGTGGCATGGATTGAGTGGTGCCTGAATGTTTGCTTCACTCAGACTGGGGAGTGTGGCAAGGCAGC
The DNA here is from genome assembly GCA_006408675.1 of Madoqua kirkii. NCBI lineage: Eukaryota > Metazoa > Chordata > Mammalia > Artiodactyla > Bovidae > Madoqua > Madoqua kirkii. The sequence continues at coordinate 6,106 of SJYC01062688.1, forward strand.
TTCTAGTGAAGACCTCTTTCCACCCTGCCAGCCCCTTGCCTAGAGGCAAGACAGCACCTGAATACTCCTCAGGAGTTGAATCTAGGCTTCTCTGGCCTTTGTATCTGTTCCAGCTGTTCTTCAAGCAGACATGGGATGGCTTGTCTCCTATGTGTAGGACCCCAGGACTGGGGCACCCAGTCAGTGACACAACTTTCTTACTCCCCGGGGAAAATGTCCACCTGTGCAGTGCCCTTTACAACTTAGTCTCTTCCTAGGGGCACAGTTCCCAACCCAGTACTTTTCTTCCTGTCCTACCCAATTACTTGTGTATTTCTCTTACAATCTTGGTTGTGTAGGAGTCCTCCTGCCAGTTTCCATATGGCTTTCCGTGAGAATTGCTTCATATGTAGGTATATTTTTGATGTTCATGGAAAGTGTAGAGCTCCACATCCTCTTATTTCACCATCTTGATCTTTTCCCACTTTAAAAAAAAAATCCACTTCTTTAACCTACTCCTTCTGATTGAGGATTTTAATACAGTTACTTTTAATGAAATTAATTATAGCTAAGACCTTATTTCACAATAAACTGTGGAAAATTCTGAAAAAGGTGGGAGTACCAGACCACCTGACCTGCCTCTTGAGAAATCTGTATGCAGGTCAGGAAGCAACAGTTCGAACTGGACATGGAACAACAGACTAGTTCCCAATAGGAAAAGGGGTACGTCAAGGCTGTATATTGTCACACTGCTTATTTAACTTGTATGCAGAGTACATCATGAGAAACGCTGGACTGGAAGAAGCACAAGCTGGAATCAAGATTGCTGGGAGAAATATCAATAACCTCAGATATACAGATGACACTACTCGTATGGCAGAAAGCAAAGAGGAGCTAAAAAGTCTCTTGATGAAAGTGAAAGAGGAGAGTGAAAAAGTTGGCTTAAAGCTCAACATTCAGAAAATAAAGATCATGGCATCTGGTCCCATCACTTCATGGGAAATAGATGGAGAAACAGTGGAAACAGTGTCAGACTTTATTTTGGGGGGCTCCAAAATCACTGCAGATGGTGACTGCAGCCATGAAATTAAAAGACGCTTACTCCTTGGAAGAAAAGTTATGACCATAGCATATTCAAAAGCAGAGACATTACTTTGCCAAGTAAGGTCTGTCTAGTCAAGGCTGTGGTTCTTTCTGTGGTCATGTATGGATGTGAGAGTTTGACTGTGAAGAAAGCTGAGCACCGAAGAATTGATGCTTTTGAACTGTGATGTTGAAGACTCTTGAGAGTCCCTTGGACTGCAAGGAGATCCAACCAGTCCATTCTGAAGGAGATCAGCCCTGGGATTTCTTTGGAAGGAATGATGCTAAAGCTGAAACTCCAGTACTTTGGCCACCTCATGAGAACAGTTGACTCATTGGAAAAGACTCTGATGCCGGGAGGGATTGGGGGCAGGAGGAGAAGGGGACGACAGAGGATGAGATGGCTGGATGGCATCACGGACTCTATGGAAGTGAGTCTGAGTGACTGGGAGTTGATGATGAACAGGGAGGCCTGGCGTGCTGCGATTCATGGGGTCACAAAGAGTCGGACACAACTGAGGTACTGAATTGAACTGAAGACCTTATTATTACCATTTTGTCATTTGTTTTCCATATATTATAGCTTTCCTTTTTACCTGTTCTTTCCTTTTTATAGTGACATGTTTTACTTTTTTTTTTGGTATGTTCTTTTTTTGGGTATATTTTTGTTTATTTAGATATTTAGTGGTTTTTATGAGAATGTATATAACATCTTAGCACTATAACATTCTAAGTTAAAAAACAAATTAACTTTTATTGCATGCAATATGTCTGGCCTTTTATATTCTCTCTCCCTACCTTATATAACTGATGTCACATATCACGTATTACTGATGTCACTTATTATGACTTTAGATTTTCAGTTTTGTTCCTCTGTTCTTAATCTCTCATCCTGGATATCCTTGTTTCTGCATTTCGTGCAACCTGATATCTATGCCACCATAACTGTCAGCATTTGCAGTCAGTGAAGAGAGAAATCAGTCCTTCAGGTTGTCTTCAGACAAGTGAGGAAATTGTAAGGAAGTGCTGTTTTTTCCTTCTCTCTCAATGAAGGAACTTGGAATCAGGGTCTTTCTGGGTGTACTGTGAGCGTAAACACCATAAAATTTCCTACCATTTTATGTGGCTTATTTTCAGGCATTTATTTGGTTGCTTTGCTTCCTAACTTCTTTGTGGGTCTCAGAAACTACTTTGGTTCCAATGCTGCTCATTTAGTATTTTCATGGGTGAATGGGGTCCTGGATCTTTCTCATCTGTCATCCTGTTGATGTCACGCATTAGTTGCTCATTGTTTGTGTGTGTATGTTTATTACAAGCATGTACATATATTGAAGGTTGTAGACTGGGTTCTTCAGAAAACTTTGATGGTTTCTACTAAATGGCCCACAAGATGTGCTTCCATTGGAGCACAATCAGAAAATAATTATATATGTTTATTAAAATTTGAGTTTTTGCTCCATCAGTTCAGTTCAGTTCAGTCGCTCAGTCATGTCCGACTCTTTGCAACCCCATGAATCGCAGCACGCCAGGCCTCCCTGTTCATCACCAACTCCTAGAGTCCACTCAAACTCATGTCCATCGAGTCGGTGATGTTATCCAGCCATCTCATCCTATGTCATCCCCTTCTCCTCCTGCCCCCAATCTCTCCTGGCATCAGAGTCTTTTCCAATGAGGCAACTCTTTGCATGAGGTGGCCAAAGTACTGGAGTTTCAGCTTTAGCATCATCCCTTCCAAAGAAATCCCAGGGCTGATCTCCTTCAGAATGGACTGGTTGGATCTCCTTGCAGTCCAAGGGACTCTCAAGAGTCTTCACCAACATCGCAGTTCAAAAACATCAATTCTTTGGTGCTCAGCTTTCTTCATAGTCCAACTCTCACATCCATACATGACCATAGGAAAAACCATAGCCTTGACTAGATGGACCTTAGTCGGCAAAGTAATGTCTGCTTTTGAATATGCTGTCTAGGTTGGTCATAACTTCCTTCCAAGGAGTAAGCCTCTTTTAATTTCATGGCTGCAGTCACCATCTGCAGTGATTTTGTAGCCCCGCAAAATAAAGTCTGACATGTTTCCACTGTTTCCCCATCTATTTGCCATGAAGTGATGGGACCGGATGCCATGATCTTCATTTCTAAATGTTGAGCTTTAAGCCAACTTTTTCACTCTCCTCTTTCACTCTCATCATTTTGCTCTCTATATCCCTTTTAAAAATTATGCTATGAAATATTTGGCAAAAATAAAAAAAAAGCATACTCTCATTATAGATCAGCCACAATAAGGCACAATAGTAAATACATTAAGCAATGGGGCAAGGTAACTAAATTAGAGTTAAATCCACTCTAGAATATTGGACATCACTGAAAATGATAATTAACCAGAATAAATCCTAACACTCTCATTGTGATCCTTGTGATTAATTATTCCATAAACTTCTGTTTCAAAAATTCTATTTATTGTAAAGATCACATCCCACTTCCACAACAAGATTAACATTTGAATTAGTATTTTTCAGTAAGAATGCTGTTTTATTCATTAAATAAAAAAGGCTTTTCTATGACTTCCTAAGAATATTAAAAATTATGGAAATGCAGGTGCAAGGAGGTGAATTGATTTATCTGAAGTCACACTGTTAGTCAAACAATTTAAGATTTTAGTATTAAGTGCAGTTTAATGGGATGTCTTAACCACTGAAAACTGTATTTATAAGCAATTTAAATACAGTCCAAGATTTTGGATTATCTGTGCTATCATTACTCTGAATTTTTTTTCAGGTAGATTGCCTATCTCCTCTTCATTTAGTTATCTTTGTAGGCTTTTAGTTTGCTCCTTCCACTGCAACATATTTATCTATCATCTCATTCTGTCTAACTTACTGTGTCTGTGTGTGGTCTCCTTTCTGCAGGCTGCATGACTGTAGTTCCTCTCGCTTCTGGTGTCTGCCCCCTGGTGGATAAGTTTGTTCCAGTGGCTCGTGCAGACTCCCTGATGAGAACAGTGCCTGCTGTCTGGGGGATGGAGCTGGGTCCGGTCTTTCCAGTGGGCATGACCTGTCAGGCAATGTGTTATGGAGCAGCTGTGGGTTTAGTATGACTTTAGTCAGCCTGTCTGCTGATGAGTGTACCTGTATTCCTGTTGTGCTAGTTGTCTGCTCTCAGGTATTCTAGCACTGGAGCATGCAGGCTGTTGGGTATGGGCATTTCCAGCTAAGATGTTACATAAGAGCAACTCCACACAGCAACAGGGACCTGGGAGGTCTCTTGGGACAGACCAAAGAGCAGGAGATGATGGACCTGCCAGAGGGAATGAACTTGCTGTGCTCAGTGTGAGAAGCGAGTGTTCCTGAGACCAAGGCTCATCTTGGTGCCAAAATGGGGACCTCCAGGAAAGCTCACAATGGTTAATATTCCCTGGGGCCTTTACTATCAATGTCCTTGCTCCCATGGTGAGCTATATCCAACCCCTGCCATCCCAGGAGACTCACTAAGACCCCTAGGTAGATTCAGTCCAGGTTCCTACGGAGAAGGAAATGGCAACCCACTCCAGTACTCTTGCCTGGAAAATCCCATGGACAGAGGAACCTGGTAGGCTACGGTCCCTGAGGTCTTTCAGGGTTGGACATGACTGAGCGACTTCAGTTGCACGCATTGGAGAAGGAAATAGCAACCCACAGTGTTCTTGCCTGAAGAATCCTAGGGACAGGGGAACCTGGTGGGCTGCCATCTATGGGGTCACACAGAGTCGGACACGACTGAAGCGACTTAGCATCAGCCTATGGAGATACTGCTTTGTGTTGGGTCCTAATACACATGAGAAGTTGTGTGCACCCTCCAAGAGTTTAGTTCAGTTCAGTTCAGTTGCTCAGTCGTGTCCGACTCTTTGTGACCCCATGAATCGCAGCACGCCAGGCCTCCCTGTCCATTACCAATTCCCGGAGTTCACTCAGACTCATGTGCATCGAGTCCGTGATGCCATCCAGCCATCTCATCCTCGGTCGTCCCCGTCTCCTCTTGCCCCCAATCCCTCTCAGCATCAGAGTCTTTTCCAATGAGTCAACTCTTCCCATGAGGTGGCTAAAGTACTGGAGTTTCAGCTTCAGCATCAGTCCTTCCAAAGAAATCCCAGGGTTGATCTCCTTTAGAATGGACTGGTTGGATCTCCTTGCAGTCCAAGGGACTCTCAAGAGTCTTCTCCAACACCACAGTTTGAAAGCATCAATTCTTTGGTGCTCAGCTTTCTTCACAGTCCAACTCTCACATCATACATGACCACAGGAAAAACCATAGCCTTGACTAGACAGACCTTAGTTGGCAATGTAATGTCTCTGCTTTTTAGTATACTATCTAGGTTGGTCATAACTTTTCTTCCAAGGAGTAAGCGTCTTTTAATTTCATGGCTGCAATCACCATCTGCAGTGATTTTGGAGCCCCCCAAAATGAAATCTGACACTGTTTCCACTGTTTCCCCATCTATTTCCCATGAAGTGATGGGACCAGATGCCATGATCTTCATTTTCTGAATGTTGAGCTTTAGGCCAACTTTTTCACTCTCCACTTTCACTTTCATCAAGAGGCTCTTTAGTTTCTCTTCACTTTCTGCCATAAGGGTGGTGTCATCTGCATATCTGAGGTGACTGATATTTCTCCCAGCAATCTTGATGCCCACTTGTGTTTCTTCCAGTCCAACGTTTCTCATGATGTACTCTGCATAGAAGTTAAATAAGCATGGTGACAATATACAGCCTTGACATACTCCTTTTCCTATTTGAAACCAGTCTCCTGTGGAACTCCTAAACTCAAGTCTCACTGGCCCTCAAGGCTAAATTATCTGGGAATTCTTCCTCTACATGCCACACACACCCAGGCTATCTTGGAGGGCTATTTTTACATGGGAATGCCCAGGCATAGCCTATGCAAGTTAAATTTGGGGCTGGATTCAAGGGCTATTTTTAGCATGAATGTTTGCCACCTCTTTCCTCAATGTATGTCAGTCATTATCTCCTTGTTATGGAGTTTGACTGATGTGGTGACCTCACCCCATCTTGAAAATTGAGTGAGGTCTCCCCTTTCCTCTGTGACTTTCACCCCTCTGTCAGGAATGAGGTCTGCTCACTAGTGGTTGGAGTAGAGGCCCCCACCTGATCTGTTTCTCACCTGTATCTGATCTGTGGTGTGAGGTAGATGGGATTGGAGCACTCCCACTGGGAGAAAAGCCACTGAGTACTTCTCCTCTGGAACCACTGACCTGTGAGCATGCTCTGTCGCGACACCTTTCACCGACTGTGCGTGCTCACAAGTTACTCCTGTTTTGATACTGCTCTTGTCTCTACCTTAGCCGTAGTTGTGCTGGTTATTGGCCCTAGTGTCTCTCAGGCATTGTTTTCACCAGGTCACCAGCATAGATCCACGGAAGTCAGATCTCAGAATTGTAGCAATCGTGGCTCTTACCAGCTGTGGGTGCTAATGGGGCTGCTCAGCATCTTAACTGGCCCAACCCTCACATGTAAATGTCCACAAAGTCCACATCTGCTAAAACTAGACATGTCTGTGCTGTGGGAGCACTTGTGGTGGGTTTGGATGTTTTGCAAGTACTGAGTATACTCAGCCAGTTTCAGGGGTTTAATCCACAGTTTATACAGATATAAGGAGAGATACCAGCTCTTCTTCCTTGGTCACACAGCCCCTGAAACTCAGCTTTGGTTTTAGCCCCACCTCTGTGCATGTGCCACCTACAGGCATCTCCCCCTGCTCAGGCCAAAGGGGGTGAGGGGACAGCACAGGGTGCATGGCTCACTTTGGTGGGAGGGGGTAGAGGGGGTGGCTGGCTAGGACGCCCACACTCACCCAGGAGGGAAAGTGGGGAGGTAGTTACTGATGTGGATGCGTCAAAGCCCTCTGTTGGGAACCTATTCTAGTCTGTGGAGGCAGGGACCAGCACATGGGGAGAGATTGTAATGCCCCCCACCCCCCACCTTTTGTGCTTACTCAACAATGGCATTTTACTTCCATGGTTTTCTGGGCTTCCTCCAGGAATATTTCCAGTTGTGAAGTTCCTCATCCTATCCCCTCAGGCTGTCTCTGCACAGCCAGCAACAGTCCTCTCCCTGGATCTGCTCTCCGAACTCCATGTTCTGTCCCCGCCAGCAGCCACATGCCTCAGGCTGGGGTACACAGGGCTGTGGCATGTTCCGTCTGTGTAGGTCTCACTGTTGTTTTGCCCGACACAGACTGGTTTCTGCACTCTCCTCTGGGCTCTGAAAGCTCTCTTTCTGTCCCAGCTGATCTCCCCACCAGTAAAGATGTTCTTTGGGTACAGAAATGTCTCTTCACCTTTAGCCACACTTCCCCATAGGGGCACAGGTCCCTTCCTGCTTCCTCTTTTTTTTTTTTCCTTTTCTCTCTTTCATCTCACCTGTTACATGAGGATCTTTTCTTATCTTTCTAGGTGTCTGAGGCCTCTGATGATGTTCAGCAGGGCTCTGGGAGAATCGTTCCATTTGTAGATGTATTCTTGATGCCCCTCTGTTGTAGTTGTGCAATCTCTAAGTTGTGTCCAACTCTTTGTGACCCCATGAACTGCAGCACACCATACCAGGCTTCCCTGCCTTTCTCTGTCTCCTGGAGTTTATGCAAACTCATGTCCATTGAGTCGGTGATGCCATCCAACCATCTCATCCTGTTGCCCTTTTCTCAGTTGTGTCCAACTCCTTGTTACCCTATGGACTATAGCCCACCAGGCTCCCCTTCCATGGAATTTTTCATACAGAAATACTGGAGTGGGTCTATTTCCTCCTCCAGGGGATCTTCTCGACCCAGGGATTGGACCATTTCTTGTGACTCCTGCATTGGCAAGTGGATTCTTTACCACTGCTCCACCTGGGAAGCCCTAATTAGTCTACCTTTACTATGTATTTTCCTTTACAGATGAGATTTTAATTTTATGTTTTACTGTTATGACTTACTCTCTTTTCTTTTCAGCTTACAGAAGTCCCTTTAACATTTCTTATAAAGCTAATTTAGTGGTAATGAAATCCTTTAGGTTTTGCTTGTTTGGAAAACTCTTTCTCTCTTTCAATCATGAATGATAACCTTGGTGGGTAAAGTGTTCTTGGTTTGAAGTATTTTGCTTTCAGCTCTTTGGCTGTATCTTGCCTATCCTTTTTGGCCTGCAAATATTCAGCTGAAAAATGTGATAGTCTTATGGGATTTCTATTGTACATGACAAATTGTTTTTCTCTCACTTTTATCGGTTTATGCTTATGTTATCTTTTGACATTTTAATTGTAATATGTTTCTGTGTGGATCTCTTTGTGTTCATTTTATTTGGCACTCTCTAGCCTTCTTGGCATCATTTCATGGCAAATAGATGGGGAAACAATGGAAACAGTGAGAGACTTTATTTTGGGGGTTCCAAAATCACTGCAGATGGTGACTGCAGCCATGAAATTAAAAGACACTTGTTTCTTGAAAGAAAAGCTATGACCAGTCTAGACAGCATATTACTTTGTTAACAAAGGTCCATCTAGTCAAACCTATGGTTTTCCAGTAGTCATGTATGGATGTGAGAGCTGGACTATAAAGAAAGTTGAGCACCGAAGAATTGATGCTTTTGAATTGTGATGTTGGAGAAGACTCTTGAGAGTCCCATAGACTGCAAGGAGATCCAAAAGGATCTCCAGTCCTTTCTAAAGGAAAGGACCAACCAGTCTATCCTAAAGGAAATCAGTTCTGAATGTTCATTGTAAGGACTGATGTTGAAGCTAAAACTCCAATACTTTGGCCACCTGATGCGAAGAACTGACTACTGGAAAAGACTCTGATGCTGGAAAAGATTGAAGACAGGAGAAGAAGGGGATGACAGAGGATGAGATGGTTGGATGGCATCACTGATGCAATGCACATGAGTTTGAGTAGGCCCTGGGAGTTAGTGATGAACAGGGAAGCCTGGCATGCTGCAGTCCATGGGGTTGCAAAGAGTTGGACACGACTGAGCGACTGAACTGACTGAGTCTTCCTGGATATGGATTTCTCTTTTCTTCCCCAGGTTAAAATTTTTTTCTGCAATTATTTTTTTTAATTAAATTAAAAAATTTTTATTTTACTTTACAATACTGCATTGGTTTTGCCATACATCAACATGAATCTACCACAGGTATACCCGTGTTCCCCATCCTGAGCCCCCCTCCCACCTCCCTCCCTGTACCATCCCTCTGGGTCATCCCAGTACACAAGCCCCAAGCAAATGCTACTTTTCTGATGTGTAGTGTGTGTATGCTGGGTGCTCAATCCCTCAGCCATGTCCGACTCTTTGCCATCCCATGGACTGTGGCACACTAGGCTCCTCTGTCCGTGGAATTTTCCAGGGAAGAATACTGGAGAGGATTGCCATTTTGCACTCCAGGGGATCTTCCTGAGTTAGGGATCAAACCCCCATCTTGTGTCCTGCATTGGCAAGTGGGTTCTTTATCTCTAGTGCCACCTAGTTTACCTGTTGCTGCTGCTGCTGCTAAGTCACTTCAGTCGTGTCCAACTCTGTGCGACCCCAGAGACAGCAGTCCACCGGGCTCCCCCGTCCCTGGAATTCTTCAGGCAAGAACACTAGAGTGGGTTGCCATTTCTTTCTCCAATGCTTGAAAGTGAAAGTAAAGTTGCTCAGTCGTGTCCGACTCTTGGCAACCCCATGGACTGCAACCCACCAGGCTCCTCCATCCATGGGATTTTCCAGGTAAGAGTACTGGAGTGGGGTGCCATGTCTTTAACATAATTCCTAGGATCTTGGCTTTGACTTTGCAACACAATGAACTACATTGTAGCCATCAGTTAATAGGTTAAAAATTGTGCAAATTGTTCTTGGACTTGTTGGTGTTCAAGGTTACATTTCCACTGTTAACAGGATGGGTCACTTCTGGGTTGGAAGATTTTCTTCTTACTACACAACACTTGATTCTAATCTTGATTCCAGTGTTGTGGAATCAAGATTGCTGGGAAAAATATCAATAATCTCAGATATGCAGATGACACCACCCTTATGGCAGAAAGCAAAGAGGAACTGAAGAGCCTCTTGATGAAAGTGAAAGAGGAGAGTGAAATGTTGTCTTAAAACTCAACACTGAGAAAATGAAGATCATGGCATCTGGTCCAATTACTTCATGGCAAATAGATGGGGAAACAATGGAAGTAGTGACAGAATTTATTTTCTTGGGCTCCAAAATCAGTTCAGATGGTGACTGCAGCCATGAGATTAAAAGATGCTTGCTCCTTGGAAGAAAAGCTATGACCAACCTAGACAGCATATTAAAAAGGAGAGACATTACTTTGCTGACAAAGGTCCATCTTGTCAAAGCTATGGTTTTTCCAGTAGTCATGTATGTATGTGAGAGTTGGACTATAAAGAAAACTGATTATCAAAGAATTGATGCTTTTGGACTGTGATGTTGGAGAAGACTCCTGAGAGTCCCTTGGATTGCACCTGAAGATTCACTGGAAAGTCAGATGCAGAAGCTGAAACTCCAATACTTAGGCCACCTGATGCAAAGAACTGACTCATTGGAAAAGACCCTGATGCTGGGAAAGATTGAAGGCAGGAGGAGAAGGGGATGACAGAGGATGAGATGGTTTGATGGCATCACTGACTCGATGGAGTTGAATTTGAGTAAGCTCCAGGAGTTGGTGAGGTACATGGAAGCCTGGTGTGCTGCAGTCCATGGGGTGGCAAAGAGTCGGACATGCCTGAGCGACTAAACTGAACACAACACTTACAATCTAGTCATATCACCGTGAGATTTTGATTTCCCCTCCTACTTTCTAATAACCGTAAATCTGCTCTAAATGTAAATTCAGATACCATAGTTTCTTTTCTGATGAAACATCAGTCCTTCCAATGAGTATTCAGGGTTGATGTCCCTTAAGATTGACTAGTTTGATCTTGCTGTACAAGAGACTTTTAGAAGTCTTCTCCAGCAACACAATTTGAAGGCATCAATTCTTTGGGTGCTGCCTTCTTTATGGTCTATGGCCTAGCTCTCACAACCTGTACGTGACCACTGGGAAGACCATAGCCTTGACTATATGGATGTTTGTTGGCAGAGTAATGTCTTTACTTTTCAACACACTGTCTAGATTTGTCATAGCTTTCCTGCCAAGAGTAATCATTGTCTGATTTCATGGATGCAGCCACCATCTGCAGTGATTTTAGAGCCCAAGAGGAGGAAATCTGTCACTACTTCCACCTTTTCCCCTTCTATTTGCCATGAAGTAATAGGTCTGGGTGCCATGATCTTATTTTTTTTTTTTAATATTAAGCCTGCTTTTTCACTCTTTTCCTTCACCCTCATCAAGAGGCTCTTTAGTCCTCTTTGCCTTCTGAAATTAGAGTGGTTTCATTGACATATTTTAAGAATAATCAAGATAAATTGATTGTTATGACCTTTGAAAACTGTTTTATAAATACATTAAAATATCTATAATTCATTCTGTGGGGATGACTAAGTAGTATTGAATAATTGAATATAACACTCCATCCAAAGTCTGCCTAATAGAAAATAGATTAGGTGGATAGGTATACCTTCAGCAGAGATGCCTTTGAGATTATGTGATATAGACATATTGTAGAGACAAATGAAGTTTTTGACTTCTGCAAACATCTTATTTAAAAATGGAAATAAATTACTTAATAGAGAATATATGATGTCTGACAAAATTAAGATTTTTGTCCATATTTAGAATGGCACTTTAAAACTAAGGACAATGTGTTTCAGCTTACTCTATAAAAAACAAACAAATTTGTTTTGCAATGATTTCATAACAATAATTGTCCAGTTTGATTTGGTGAATCCAAAATAACTTACTGAAATGCGATTAATTAAACACATGTCAATGATTTGCAAAACTGTCCCGTGCACAATGAGCTTTGTCATCCCCAAGATTGTCACTGGGTGGCACCCAAGTCCTTCTCCAAGCAATGGCAAGAAACCATTTCTTCAATGTTGGAAACTTATTGCTGAAGAAACTTTGCTGATGATGATCAATAATAATTGATCTGCATTACCAGGAAGGATCATTGTTCTAGAAACAATGTCAAAGTAAATGTGAAGACTCCTATAGGGCATTTCCCAGTAAAATTGTAAATGCAGCTTTACTAAGATTTTTGCTGCTGCTGCTGCTGCTGCTAAGTCGCTTCGGTCATGTACTTGCTCAAAGCATAAATCTTTGACAGGTTTTAAAAGTTTGTAAATCTTCCTGTTTAGATCTTTGGCCCATTTTTTGATTGGATCAATTGTTTTTCTGAAGTTGAGTTGCATAAGTTGCTTGTATATCTTTGAGATTAGTTGTTTGTCAGTTGCTTCATTTGCTATTGTTTTTTTCCCATTCAGAAGGCTGTCTTTTCACCTTACTTATAGTTTCCTTTGTTGTGCAGAAGCTTTTGATTTTAATTAGGTCCCATTTGTTTATTTTTGCTTTTATTTCCAGTATACTGGGAGGTGGATCATAGAGGATCCTGCTGTGATATATGTCCGAAAGTGTTTTGCCTATGTTCTCCTCAAGGAGTTTTATAGTTTCTGGTCTTACGTTTAGATCTTTAATCCATTTTGAGTTTATTTTTGTGTGTGGTGTTAGAAAGTGGTCTAGTTCCATTCTTTTGCAAGTGGTTGACCAGCTTTTCCAGCACCACCTGTTAAAGAGACTGTCTTTACTCCATTGTATGTTCTTGCCTCCTTTGTCGAAGATAAGGTGTCCATATGTGTGTGGGTTTATCTCAGGGATTTCTATCTTGTTCCATTGGTCTATATTTAATTTTCCTGAAAAACCAAGTGTAGGAAATATCTCAAAATATAGAAAAAGGACACAAAAACCCAGAAATCATAAAAGATTTGAGTAAAATATAAAACAATAATAATCATAGAAAAAATTTAGAATGTCACGTATTTTACCTAGTGTTAGGCCAAAAGATCTAAAAGGGAGAAAGAAAATATTTGCTATGCAGACCTAAGTTCTGCAGCAAAAGATAGCATAAATAAAGCAAGGTGCACATGTTAGAACAGGGGAAAAAATGTCTACAAAGATTATGGCAACCCACTCCAGTGTTCTTGCCTGGAGAATCCCAGGGACAAAAATGGGGTCGCACAGAGTCGGACACAATTGAAGCGACTTAGCAGCAGCAGGTATACAGTCAGAATGTAGTAGTTATAAACTGATGAGAAAAGTACAAGAACCTTATTGTTGTAGTTATCTATTATTGCATAACAAATTGGCTTAGGTGCACATGTTAGAACAGGGGAAAAAATGTCTACAAAGATTATGGCAACCCACTCCAGTGTTCTTGCCTGGAGAATCCCAGGGACAAAAATGGGGTCGCACAGAGTCGGACACAATTGAAGCGACTTAGCAGCAGCAGGTATACAGTCAGAATGTAGTAGTTATAAACTGATGAGAAAAGTACAAGAACCTTATTGTTGTAGTTATCTATTATTGCATAACAAATTGGCTCCCAAAGTTAGGAACTTAGCAAATATTTATTTCTTCACAGTTTCTATGAGTCAGTGATTGGGGAGCACCTTAGCTTGGCTCTTTACTCTAAATCTCTCCCAAAGTTGCAGTTAAGCCGGGCCACTATAGACTCATGAAGTCTGAATTAGTCGGAGGAGAGCTGCTTTCAAACGTCCTTATATGGTTTTCAGCAGGCTTCCTTCCCTCAACACATGTTCCTCTTCATAGCGCTACCTCATGACATTGCAGATGACTTCCCGCATTGTGAACAGCATGGAGTGAGCAAGAGAGAGTACTTAAGAGGAAAATCTGCCGCCATCTTTTTTAACCTTATCTCAGAAGTGATGTCCCGTTACGTCTTCTGTAGTCTACCTGTTAGAAGCTGACAACTAACTGATAACTAAATCCAGTGCATGCAGTGAAAAGTTGACACAAGGGGATACATGTCGTGAGTCAGGAATTATTGATGATATCTTAGAGGATACTCCTAACCCTACTATGGAAACACATTTTTATTGTCAAAATCCCTGTATATATACACATATACATATTATTTTTCAAGCTGACAATTAAGGAAATGCATATTAAAGTCTTTAGTAATGAGATATCACTTTGTACCCAACAGAATAGCAAACCCTCAAAAAAGTAAATGTGATCCTTCCAGAAATTTTATTTTTTATGCTTATTAAAATATACATATATACTTCAACTAGGAATTCCACTTTTTCCAATCTGTCCTGTAGAAGGAAAATCAACAATATTTCGAAGTATGTGTGACAAGACATTATTTGTAACAGCTGAAACTAAGGTTGCTTGGGAGTCAGAAGAATGACTATGATTAAGAGTGATGGCAAAATAAATTGTGGTTCACTTTTACCATGGAACAATATGCAACTTTTTAAAATAACTAGTTAGAGCTATACTGGTTATCTTACAGGGATTTTGGTAAAATGTTATGCAAAGAAGTAAACATAATATGATTTAGTTGTTATAAAATAAAAATAGTGTCTATTGACAGACTGGTTCCCAGGCAGGAAAAGGAGTACATCAAGGCTGTATATTGTCACACTGCTTATTTAACTTACATGAGAAATTCTGGGCTGGAAGAAGAACAAGCTGGAATCAAGACTGCTGGGAGAAATATCAGTAAACTCAGATATGCAGATGACACCACCCTTATGGCAGAAAGTGAAGAGAAACTAAAAAGCCTCTTGATGAAAGCAAAAGTGGAGAGTGAAAAAGTTGGCTTAAAGCTCAACATTCAGAAAATGAAGATCATGCATCTGGTCCCATTACTTCATGGGAAATAGATGGGGAAACAGTGGAAAAAATGAATTTTGAAGCACTGAAAGTATAATCTCAAAAAAAGTTTATTTACAAAGCATGTGAGAGTTTTAAAAATTAATAAATAGAGGTGAAAGTCTATTTCTAAATAGCAATCTAACCTCAGAAAACTTTCCCTGACCACAGTCAAATTCAGATCATCTTAGCTATCTTTGGAGAGAGGTTTTTAAAACCACCAATTCTCACAATGCTGTGAAACACAAAGAAACAATATGTAGTATCCTACTTGCCATTAAAAAAATAATAATTCTTTCATCACATATTTCAAACTCCCATTGACTCAAATGAAAAGGGCCTTTTTACTGGTACTATTGTGAAAGCGATCCCTCAGCCACAATTCACTGTTGAACCTGTTGCTCTAAAAGGCTTTTACATAACGATACCTTTTTTCAATATGGCCTGTTTATAAAAGAAACAGAGCATGATAACCAGTTCCTGAATATTTTTTGAAGACAAAACATTCTCTCTGCACAAACTTCCCTTACAGTTGACACTACTCCATACATACTTCTTCCATTAATGATGGGCCACACCTACCACTTGCCCATAGACTGCAATTTCACTCTAATTACTGTTGCTTCTAAGTGCTGATGAATGGAACAGCTGAAGTTTATATTCATACTAGACACCAATTCCTATAATTTAATTCATCAGAAAGGTTTTCAGAGTTGTTAAGAAAGAGCAAAGTGAATAACTACTGACAATGTGAAAAACTCCATTATGTAGGTCACTAACATTAGTAAAAGCAATGTTATAGGAGATAAATGTAATCCAAAGAAAAACATTTTCTAAGTATTTCATAATGACCCTGGAAATTCAAAGAAATACCCATAAACAATTAGAATATTTAAAAGCAAATGTTGATTTATTCACAGAGTGAGAAAAACTGTACATTCCAAATTTTTAAAAATATGGTTACCACAAGTATTAAGGGAAAAATGATTTGTGCTACATCCATCAAAACGGAAGATGAATTTTGAGTCTAATTTTTTTCCCATGCCACATGACTTGCAGAATCTTAGTTCCCAGACTAGGTTTTAAACCTACAGCCTTGGCATTCAAAGCTCTGAGTCCTAACCACTGGACCACCAGTGAATTTCCAAAAATGCCTAATTTTTAAAATATAGGAATCTAAAACTTTGAAATTGTAAACTATAAGAACAAAATTTCTTTGTTCAGAAAGAACGCTATGTAACATTAGTTTTTAAGGTGAAGTAATCCCAGGAGGTGCTAAAAACTGAGATTTGGAAATGACAAAAGTATTAAAGATGTCACACAGCTAACAAATGACAGAACAAAGATTCAAGCCCAATTCTGCATTCCATGCTTTTAACCACTCTGCCATATTGCTCTATTTGGGGGTCCTGCTAACAAATATCATGCAATATAGTGGGAAGATAAAATATGACTTGTAATTTGGAATTATGTATTAAGGAAGAATAATAGTATAGAAGAGTTTTAAGGTTTTAAGCCTGGATGACTGAGACAAGTATATTGTCATTAGGGGATGGTCCTCTGCTTCCCCAGTGCCAGCAATCACTCCTCTACTTTCTGGGCAAGAGACTAGGACTTATCTCTCTAGGAAATATACCAACCCAAGAGAAGACCCAAAGATTCTGACATCAAATGTTTCCCAATGAAAGTCCCCAGTTAGATAACCTTACAGAGGGAACCACAGTCAACAGACCCATTCACATACTCAAAGCCTCCTAGAAACTTTTTAGTGGCCTATTCTTAAATATTAACAGATAATTAAGAATATCTTGGCACCTAAAGAAATATGCAAACAAGAGAAAGATAGAAACAACCCAGAGAAGGGAGACAGAGTCATTTGAAGAAACATGTCTTATGCAAGAGAAAAAAAAATCCCCCCACAAATACTTTATAAGCTATAAAAGGAGTTATTACATTTGTGAAAGAAGAATAAGTATCTACTAGAAAGGAACATTCAGAGAAAAATTAGTCTTAAAAATTAAAAATATGAAAGCCAAAATTAAAACATAAAGAGGTATAGAAGACAAAGTTAAAGAAACCTCTCAGAAAATAAAGAAAAGGACAACAAAATAATCGAGAAAAATAAAAACAACAGAGAGTCAGTATGGATGATCCACACTGCATAGACCAAATAATTGGAGTTGAGAGAAAGAAAGAACAAAGGGGGAATAAAAGATCCAAAAAACAATTCAAGAAAATATTAATTTAGGGAAGCCATGAGTTTCCAGATTGAAGGAACACACTAAAAGCTCACGATAAAAGATGTCATGAAATACACAGTGAGTAAACCACCATGACAGAGAAGGCACTGGCGACTCAGTCTAGTACTCTTGCCTGGAAAATCCCATGGACGGAGGAGGAGCCTAGTGGGCTGCAGTCCATGGAGTCATGAAGAGTCAGACATGACTGAGCAACTTCACTTTCACTTTTCACTTTCATGCATTCGAGAAGGAAATGGCAACCCACTCAGGATTCTTGCCTGGAGAATCTCAAGGACAGATGAGCCTGGTGAGCTGCCGTCTATGGGATCACACAGAGTTGGACACGTCTGCTTTATTGACTATGCCAAAGCCTTTGACTGTGTGGATCACAATAAACTGTGGAAAATTCTGAAAGAGAAGGGAATACCAGAGCACCTGACTTGCCTCTTGAGAAACCTGTATGCAGGTCAGGACAGTTAGAACTGGACATGGAACAATAGACTGGTTCCAAATAGGAAAAAGAGTACCTCAAGGCTGTATATTGTCACCTTGCTTATTTAACTTATATGCAGAGTACATCATAAGAAACGCTGGACTGGAAGAAACACAAGCTGGAATCAAGATTGCTGGGAGAAATATCAATAACCTCAGATATGCAGATGACACCACCCTTCTGGCAGAAAGTGAAGAGGAACTAAAAAGCCTCTTGATGAAAGTGAAAGAGGAAAGCGAAAAAGTTGGCTTCAAGCTCAACATTTAGAAAACGAAGATCATGGCATCTGGTCCCATCACTTCATGGGAAATAGATGGGGAAACAGTGAAAACAGTGTCAGACTTTTTTTGGGCTCCAAAATCACTGTAGATGGTGATTGCAGCCATGAAATTAGAAGATGCTTGCTCCTTGGAAGAAAAGTTATGACCAACCTTGATAGCAGATGTTCAAAAGCAGAGACATTACTTTGCCAACTAAGGTCCATCTAGTCAAGGCTACGGTTTTTCCTGTGGTCATGTATGGATGTGAGAGTTGGACTGTGAAGAAGGCTGAGCGCCGAAAAATTGATGCTTTTGAACTGTGGTGTTGGAGAAGACTCTTGAGAGTCCCTTGGACTGCAAGGAGATCCAACTAGTCCATTCTGAAGGAGATCAGCCCTGAGATTTCTTTGGAAGGAATGACGCTAAAGCTG